>CAICTM010002715.1:0-12193 GCA_903772945.1 Seminavis robusta | reverse complement strand
TGTATTGTGAGATGGTACAGTTTGGCAACTGTGAGTCGAGTCATTCGTCGAAGAACCCATGAGGGTTCAGGTTTGCGTGGAAGGATAGGGATCAGGATCGTTGTCCTCTTTTGCGTGCGGCTGCTCGACAAGTTTCAATTCCAGTCCTTTTTATTACATTTTTTTCAAAACCCGTCGAAATAATTGGGGAAAAGTTGATCCACGTCCTCCGTAACTTCCCAGACGTGTTTCATCCCCGCATCCCTGTGATACTTCAACGAGGAGAAAAGGAGCAACCTGCCCTCCTTCCCACCTTCTATAAGGGAAAACAAGCCCAAGACTAACAGCAACAGAGGAAACAACAAAACAGGTGTGGTAGCTCAGTGGCAGAGCAACCACTTGCAGCTTGTGAGTTGAAGGTTCAATTCCTTCCCACACTTTCACCCATATATTCCAATGGACTGGCTTTCATCCGGAACATCTGGGTTCAATTCCCAGTATGGGTTGCTTGGTATGGTAGCTCAGAAGGCAGAGCATCAGATTACGAATCTGAAAGTCACGAGTTCAAGTCTCGTCCATATCTTCACGTCCTCTATCCAGCATAGTCTAATGGGAGGACACTGCAATCCGGATGCAGGGGTCAGGGTTCAATTCCCTGTGCTGGAATCCTTGGTATGGTAGCTCAATGGTGGAGCATCAGGCCCCGGACCTGAAGGGTGCAGGTTCAATTCCTGCCCATACTTCCTCCCAAAACTGATATGGTAGCTCAGAAGGCAGAGCATCAGATTACGAATCTGAAAGTCACGAGTTCAAGTCTCGTCCATATCTCACTTCTTCCAGCATGGTCTAATGGTAGGACACTGCACTCTGAATGCAGGAGTCAGGGTTCAATTCCCTGTGCTGGAATCCTTGGTATGGTAGCTCAATGGTGGAGCATCAGGCCCCGGACCTGAAGGGTGCAGGTTCAATTCCTGCCCATACTTCCTCCCAAAACTGATATGGTAGCTCAGAAGGCAGAGCATCAGATTATGAATCTGAAAGTCACGAGTTCAAGTCTCGTCCATATCTTCACTTCTCTCCAGCATGGTCTAATAGTAGGACACTCCACTTTGAATGCAGGGGTCAGGGTTCAATTCCCTGTGCTGGATCATAGCCAATGTATTTTCCAATTGTAGGAGGCCAAGTTTGGGACTGGGCTGTCCAGGTTCACAGGACTCCATGCATTGGAACATGGGCACCTCCTTATTTCCAAGTGAATTCTCCGGTATGGTCTACTGGTATAATTCTGCACTCTGAATGAAGGAATCAGGGTTCAATTTTCTTTGTTGGGATTTCTACATTAGTGGATATCTTTTAGGAAGTTGGTTCTGCGGGGAGCTTTGCTATTGTTTGGTTGCACTGTTTGGAGGCACGCATCATCCTCTCCAGAGGTAACCATGGTACCGGTAGCTCAATACGTAGAGCATCAGGCCCCAGTTATATTGTTGCGAGTCAAATCTCAATATCTACCTTTAGAATACATGTAGTATGCTGTGTAGGATCCCAACCAACGAAGCAGGAGGGTGGGTCGGTTGTTGGTCCCATCCAACAGTTCGTCCAACCCACGCGACAGCTCATACGGTAGAACCAACCAGCCAACAAGAACGCAAATAAGTCCGATTTTGCTGCGCGAACAGGAGATTTAACGATTTCTACTGGTTATCTGTTAGATCTATGTTTGCTGGGTTGTTGTGACACACATGGCTGGGAATATTCGCGACGATGATGTCGCAAAAAATAATGGTCCAAGATTTCAACAACGGCCAGCAGAGCATGAGCCTCATTGTTTATTCCGGAATAGAAGAGCTTCGTCTTCTTTGTCTTGCGTGGTTGCCACAAATCAATCCCATTACTTCCTTGTATCGTTGTGTTTTGTGTTTATTCACTACTATCACTACTATCGATAGACTGATAGATAGATATCTATCTACTAGTATAGTCTATGATAGATAGAATACTGAGATAGATAGAATACTGAGACTGAGAATTGAGCTACTAAGAGATGATTGCGTTTACCAACGCCAAGACATCGTTGGCGGCGGAGCGAGCGTTGGACGCGGGAGAAGAAGTGGAAGACACACTATGGGTGGGAAGTGGACGATTCGACGGAGCGGCCGTGCGTCGTCAATTGGCCCAACACAAGAGTATTCGCGCCGGATCGCAGCATTTACTGCAGTCGATGAAATTTTGGGAATCGCTGCGATTTGGTGGTGGCGGTCGTCGCAATAGTAGTGATGATGCTCGAGATAGCAGTGGACGACGCGAGTTGGAGTATCCGACGACACCTACTACACCATCAACAAGTAATCATGGAAGAGGAGTCGGCCATCGGATGCGCAGTCTGTTCCAACATCATCATGACTTGGCACAGAATCTGGTAGATGGTTGTCCATTGCAGCGAGACCATTATCAATTGCAACGCGCCAATCAATTGCTGTCCATGAGATGTGAAGCGTCGCGTAGTATGAGACGCCAACGGGGAGGAGGCAATCAATTGATGCAGTGGGTAATGGACGAGACCAAAAGTCCCATACAGACAATGCAAGCAACCACCAAATTTGGATTTCCCTTTTTCGGACACAATAATGATCGACAGCAAGTATTGCAACGAAAGAACTTGGAACTCATGGAACAGCAGCAACAAGAGCAAAACAATTACCTACAAACGGGAATTCCAACCTACTCCAGTGACGACAATGGGTTGGATACCTCTGAACAGGGGGACCAAGCTGACACTTCTTTGAGGAGCAGTCACAACAACACCTATCAATCTACTGGATCTACACAACCACCGCTGCAACCCCGAAAATCCCAAACCAAACCGAAAAAGAAAAAACGCAAATGGAGATTGTGGTTGCCACATCGCAAAGAGCCCATAGATCTGGTGCATCCTGCGTCATCACAAGACAGTGAGGGATCTTCAACGTTATCTTCCAACATGGTGTATCGCGGCCATTCCAAGTTACCGGCTGATGTACAACTCAAACAACAATTGGCCAAGGCACAAAAAAGACGAACTGTCAATCGAGGATCCCGACACCTCGAATCTCAGTTGGAAAATTCCACCACTTTCAATTCCAATTCCGGCAACTTTCGCCAACCATCCGAGGAATTTTCCAATTTTGACAGTACCAATCATCCTCCTCCATCATCCACCTACTCGTCCTTTCGATCCACACGAAATGATGTTCACTCCAATCAACCACTCCTCATCAAACAAACTCGCACCAAGGGACTCTCCTCCGTCGCTGGTGGCAGTAATATCGGTCAAAGCATTCTCGACGACGACGAACATACCATTCGCAGTGGTCAACACAACAATAACAATCCACTACGCAAACAACAATCCTCCTCCTATGTCCCACGACACGTCCAAATGCACTTGCCACACAGTCGAGGCAGTATTCTCGTACAACAAATATCCGGACTCTCCATTGATACCATTGCCCGCTCCTTGGATACATCAACGCCCCAGGAAGGTGGAACGATGATTACCATGCCCAAATCATTGATTGCCATGTCCACCGGTAGTGCCGAAACGGATGAAGAAACCATCCACGACGATGATGATGATGATGATGACAATGCCGACAGCAACAATTATTACAGTGTCCAGGAATTACTCAATAGCAGCAACAAACTAGAGACACGACGCACCACCCATCACGATGCCGTACTGACATCCCACAAGCGACGATCGTTTGCCAAACGACAAAATGGACAAAAACAAGATCCCGAAGGAACGCGATTTCGATATTGGTTTGAAACAGACGATGATGATGACGATGATCATGCCAGTCATGACGGCAGTCACGATAGCGGTAGTTTCGTTCCAGGCACGCATCGGGTATTCCCACAAAACAACAAAGGAATGGTTCGATTGGAATGTCTCGAAGAAGTTGAAGAGGAATCGGAACACATGGACGAGTCCATGCGCAGCAGTCGACCTGCGTCTAAAGGTCGGGGGGTCGATCCTAGTTTTGGTAGTTCCTTTTACGGGTTGGATGATGATCCAAGTAATCTCTTGGACATTCCAAAGGTCCGAAAGCATTCCAACACGTCGTCCACAGCGGGTCGTTTCGGCAGTCTCTTTTCCAAAAGTGCCACCAGCCAATCGTCGTCGTTGTTCTCCAACAGCAACAATAAGCTCAGTACGACACCCAGTCAATCTTCCATTTACGTTCCACCACGGAACAACACCAACAACAATAAGAAACATGACCCGCCTCGTCGCCAGTCGATTGATGCGCCCACATGGGATCCCAATGGACCTGACGAAGAGGAACACGTGCAAGACGGAAAACGGGACAGTAACACGAGTGATGTCAGTCAATTGACCACTCACTTGGATTTGTCCCAAACCAGTCTTTCTCCGCCACGATTGTCGTCGGTGCCCAAAATCACGGAGGGACGCGGGGACAGTCAATCGTCCTTGGATATATCTGGATTGGAGGATGATTCCCAAAATAATCGGAACGCGGCCAGCATGAGCTCGTTGGAGTACAACCATGGCAACAACAGTCGTCCGCGCGACAAAGCCGCCGCCGCTGCGTTTGCTAGAAACAGTGCCAGCATGTCCGAACTCGACAATCACCGACGACGACAGTCGTTGCCGGCACTGGGGGCACGGCAGCAGGGAATTCGAGGAGGCATCCTGGCGGAATGTGCCCAGGAAGCGCTCCTTGATGCGTCACGACGGGAAGAAGAAGAGCTTCGGGAGATTGCTCGAAAGGCAGCAAAAAAGGCCCCACTCCGACGAACACAAACAGCTCCAGAACCACGTCGTATAGTGAGCATGGAGGACGAAGTCGATACAAAGAAAACGGCCATCCAGTCCTATGACTGGTGGAAGGATCCGCCTGGAAGCACCGCAGAAGATACGGAGAAGAATTTTGAAATTCTGTGGAAGGGAACTGGTGTGGATGCACCCGCCACGGATGCACCCACTGCCAGTGAAACACCCGACACAACGAATTCAGCTTCCGATGCGATTGCCGAGGCTTGGTGCAATTTGAAAGAGGACTATGATGATGAAATGGATTCAAAATCCTTTGGCTCCAACCTGTACGTTGTGTGGGATCAACAAGGAAAGGAGGATCCATATATTGTAGTAAGCGAGGGACCCTCCTTTGACTCGATGGGACTTACCAGTGACCATCATCACTACCATGACACGAGGTCAGTAGTGTCCGAGCCAGCGCACATGGGGATGTTTGACGACTCGTTTCACACAACTGATGACATGGACGAGAACAAAAAGTGGTTAATGGCTTGGGATGATCTGGCACTGCTATAGATTGACTGGGTAGCCGACTTTTTGGAAAACTAGCTACAAGCAAAATAACTTTTAGATAAACTCGGTCGCTATTCAATAGAAGAGTTATTTGTTTCCTGTCGTCCGGGCAGCTTCTCTTTCAACTGCTGCACCCATAGCCAGGGGAAAACTTCTTGTCTGACAGGTCGTTTTCCCATGCAGAGCCATGCAGCACGAACTTCCCGCAAGGGGTGGTCAGCCTGACCCGCCGCACGGAGTTCACTACAGCGTGCCGGTGGCGGTTTGCGCTCAAAGAGTCTGGCACCCCACGTTGGCCTAAAATGAAGAGCAGGTGTGGCATGTACATGTGGCATGCCACCACGAAAAAGATATATACCGGTAGGCAAGAACCTAGCCGCTCAAACGTAACGATATGTATGATGTCTATTAAAGCATGTAAACTACGTATGTCGATGTACAATCAGAGTACTGGTAGAACGCCTGGAAATATCTCAACAAACGCCGCCACTGCTCTTTAGTGACAGAGGCGTTGTCAACAGTTCCCATGCAACCAAGGCTGTGGCCAGGGCCAACACTCCAGTCAAACTCAGTGCAATGACACTCGGACGTCCCCTTTGAGCCATACTCATTGCCCACAGTCGTCCCCCGACGCCTCCAACAAGGCCCGCCATGCCCAAGTTGATTGCATAACCTGGTGCAATCATCATGTCTGCCACAATGTAGTGCATCAGATTGGTTCCACTGTTCATCATGGACATGATGGCTGTGGTGGCACTGCTCTGTTGTGGATCCATCTTGAGAAGAAGCAGCAAGATTGGTCCCAGCAATTCTCCTCCACCAATCCCAAGCAACGCGGACAAGAGACCAATCACAATGCATGCCCAAGGCAGCCACCATGCCAAGAGAGACTGGAAATTGTCGTGATGTGCCACCACTTCTTCGTCTTGGTCAGCATCTTCATCGACACTACTGAAACTTCTCGAGGAGAGAAGTGGACGGCGACCCGACGGCGAGTCTTGTCGAGTCAAGACTCGCAATGCCCGTTGGCGTCTCATTCTTTTGAAGAAACTAGTCACAAGAGACATCATCCCGTTGCTCGTAGGTTCGGTTGCTGATTGTTGTTGTGGTGATTCGTCCATCGTTTGCCCATTGGCATCTGGCTCTTCCTCCTCTTCGTCGTCGAACGAGGCAGCCAGTAGTGGCCGTTGATCGTCGTCGGTTCGGTAGGAAGACGGCAATGCTGCAGCTGTGGCTTGCTGCTGAATGGACAACAATTGACTTCGGCCCAACCCCACAAAAACAGCTGCCACCAGGGCTGGGAAGCACACCAGCACCACAAAGGCTGGCGAGCATTTCGGAATCAAGGTTCCAGCGTGCAGCAAGAGAAACGTGACGGCATCCAAAACCCAAAAACCTCCAATCAGTAGTTGCAATTTGTGATGCATCATGCGGTTGCAGAGTCCATTTGGGCATTCCTCGTCGTCAGATGATTGTTGTACGCTTTCAGATATCACGGGTGCGGATGCTGGAAGTCCTTCCTCCTCATCCACCTCTTGGGTTTCTGCCGTGTTTTCCGTGGCCATTTTTCGGCTATGTCCATTGGTGGGGGTACTCGACTGCGATGATGTGGCCAACGAACTCTCATCGACAATGAGTACTTCACTGTTGTCTTCTTCGTCCTTGCTGAGATATCGAATGGATCCTAAGAATGTTTCTTCCAAGATGTCGTGATTTTCCGAGTTGACAGCATCCAGCAGTTCCATACTCTTGCGACTGCCCGGCGAAACAGCGATATCCCTCATTGTAGCCGGACGATCGCCTCCCCAATCCAATGCCGATGCCAACAATGCGTCGTCTTGTCTCGGTTCTTGCTGGTCATTATTGATTTCCATTTCGAGTGGCATCATCATCGTCGTCATTACCTCGGATTGGCTTGCTGCAAGTGGTGGTGGTTGTGTTTCTTCTACCGTCAACAACTCAAATTCTTCCTGTTCGGCAAGTCTCATTTTCCGGGCTTTGTGGTACGTTTTGGTGGTGGCCAGCAACAAGGTCACCAACGCCAAAAGGAGAATGACAGTGGAGGGTACCATTCCTTCCAGTGTAATGGCGACACTCCCTCCGGCAATGACAGGAGGCATAATCATCAAGACCGTGGCAAAAATGAGAATGGACGGATTGTTGTTATGGTTGTTACGGTTGTTGTTGCAGCAATTGTTGATGACAAATTGTCCCAAGGTATTGCAAAAGACGGCGGTATTGGACAGTACCGATGCTTCTTTGGGAGTAAAGTTGCAACACAAGAGTAGAATGGGCAATATGAGGCCTCCTCCACCGATTCCTGCCATGGCAGCCAAAAAGCAGCACGTTCCTGCCAGCAAAAAGGCGAGCAAATCTTGGGGCGACAAGGTTGGGAACCAGAGTGTCTTGTGAAGACAATAGTAGTAGGTTTCGTCAGCATTGTAGGGAATAGTATTGTCCCACTCGAACCACAGAGAGTGATTGGTATTATTCTGGTTGTTGTCGTCGTCGTGGTGGTTATCATGATGAGTCCCCGGTAACGAGGCACAATACCTCTCGGCTCCACAAGAAGCATGAAAGGTGGAATTCGCGGGACATGCTTCAGGGGTATCATCCGGCGATGGGGGTAGCACATGAATGCCTGTTGTGGATCTCCTGCTTCTTGCTGGACTATTATTATTATTGTGTCCATGGAGGGAGGTTCCGTGATGAGGATGGTGATGCTGCCGAGGTGCATGTGCATGGGCATGGGCATGGGCATTCATCGTGGTGGACTCATTGTTGGAGGTAGTAGTATCTTCCAGGGTTCTTTCTGTTGGGTAGGAATCAGTGATCTCCTGACATGCCACAACAGAGATCCATATGGACATCAAGAGGAGGAGACGAGTCCTCGGTATTGCTGTGATCTTGACCATCCTCTTGATCTCGTCTGGGTGGATGACTTTCAGTTGCCGTTACTCTAGCTAGCTTTTGGGAACTTATTTCACAGTTAACCCGAATTCATCAAACTTCACTCCGCAGAACAAATACCGCCCCACTAACTAGCTAGGTAGCTACCAGTAGCTACTACTGTGGTTGTCGTCAACGTTTCCTTGTCGAGCTAAGAGTTTGTATTGGTGGAGCGGTTGATGCAGTTTGTGTTGGCTCTGATCTCTCGGATGGATTGATGGAATCAATGAGAGGTCGTCGAATGAATGAGCCTCCAGCGGCAATGAATTTGGGGAATAAGGACAATTTTGATCCGGTACTCATGGGAAATAAAAACGGTTTGGAAAGACAATTTATCTGCTACCCCCACAACTTCAATCCAACGCCAACATCTGGTGCCGCGGACCTCCTTGCTCTTAATCCAGCTGCACTGTTAACACGTCGTTCTTGGAGTGAATCGAGTCGAGTCAGTCTCCCGTAAGATAAGATTATGGCAAGCTAGCTCTAGCTAGCCAGAGATCCATAATAGGGGGAGGAAAGACAGGCTCAAGGACTTGGTTCAGGGAATCCACATCGATTTGACCATCATACGCTCAAGCCGCTATGGGAACAATGCGTCGTGCCAATCCTGTTGCTTCTGGTTGGATATGGCCTCACTGAAAATGGTGTCCAAGCTTTCGCTAGTACAACAAGAAGCTATCCCTTTTCCATGGTCAAAATCAGCAACAATGTTGTCACGTTCACTGCAACTTGTTCCCCGTTCTAGCTAGTATCACCTCCAAGCCAAACATCATGACCCATCCTGTTTATCAGCCACCAAGATCAAGGGCGTCACTAAACGCCCATCAGACCACACAGAACCCGGAAGGATTCAGAAATCATCAGTAAACAAACATACATATTAGTAGTACTTGGAAAATGATGCCAATCTCATAGCATATGCAATGATAACCACTGCACTTCTTTTTCTATTAGGCAGCAATGACAACACAAAGATACTCTTTTCAACGCAGTGGGCCAGTCTGTCTACAAAATGATACATTTCAAGCATGGATCCACTGGCTGGAAGGTGCTGTTTGTCAAGTCATGTTCACCCGATATAATACCAAAGGGGACATACTTGGCTTCGGGGCTGTTGTTCACAATGGAGACATCCCCCACAAAGGCGGTCTTGCCAGACATTTTGACCAGCCCCTTGACCGTCAGACGCTTGCACTTGACCAACGACGGGATGCCATCTTCCGTGGCATCCTCCAGTGCACCCACCATTTTGTACTTTTTGCTGTCTAGACTAATGATGGGAGCCACACCGTTGCACAATGGATTGAGCACGGGCTTGTGGTTTTTCATAATGTAGGCATCCGAACGGAGCAGGAAGAGATCGTTGCACTTTTTGACGGGTGCAAATCGTGTGCGAGGCACCACAATAGCCGTGGCTCCGTCAAAACATTCAATGGCGGCACCCATGGCGGTTTCCAACTGCACAACCTTTTGGGATGAATCATCCTTGGGATCCACAGTCTTTTTGTTCTTGATCATGGGGAGTGGGATGAAACCCCCATTCTTGTCAATGATTTCTTTTAGTTTGTCCAGTCTGACCCAGAGGTTGTTTGTGTTGAAGAATCGATGTTTGGAAATATCCTGGAAGGAGGGTTCATCTTCGTCGGGGCACATGGCAGATTCTCGAAGAATGAGTTGATTGTCTTTTTTGCGCATGCACAAGTGACCTCCCTGTAGAATAGATTATTTGTAGAAGCAGCAGAGAACGGCAAAAAGTTGAGTTGTCAAGATTCTATCCTGCCAACACACAACCGTTTCTTCTTGCTTGCTGCTTCCTTTAGTAGAACATACCTTCTTGTCATTTTCAGTTCGCTCACAGCACTCCATCACAAAGGGAGCATCTTTGGATGCAAAATAGGTCAAAATATCCAAATCCAAACTGGCACCGAGGTTATCCGAGTTGGAAACAAACATGTACTGGAATCCATCCTTCAAAAGAGCATCGAGACGCCCAGATCCCACCAATGCCGCATATAAATCTCCATGACCCGGAGGACACCATTCATTGTCGGGATTCGAAGGACAAGTCGCCGGTTCAAAGGTGGTGGCATCCAATTTGGGGACCTTGTTTTGCATCATTTCCAGACCGTCTTCGGCTGCCAAATCGGGGTATTTGGTTTGAAAAAATTGGAGCGTATCGGCACTCGTACTGAAAGAATTCATGAGCATGAATTTGACTTTCATGCCGTAATCTTTGCGCATTTGAATGACTTGTTTGGCGGTCAAATCCAAAAAGGATTCCTCGCCTTTGACTTGGAGCAACGATTTGGCTTTATCGAGTCCCATGCCGGTTCCCAGGCCGCCATTGAGCTTGAGTACGACGGTTTTGGCCAACAGGGATGTATCGGGTTTGGCAGTGAATTCTTCCGATTTGGCCAAATCATAGACCGGAGCAATGGTGGACTCGGCAATCATCCCAGAGTCTCCCGAAACCAATGCCTTGAATGTCGATTCAAAGGCGGAAACGGCAGAAGACGCAATGCCTTCTTTTTCCATTTTGGTCTGTCCCAAAAGAAGAAGAAGGAGGAAAGAAGAAGGTTAGCTTAAAAGAGAGGAGCAGATGTTTCACTGCTTCTTGACGAAACTTACGCGGCATGGTTCAAAGGAAGCTACCATGGTTGTTGATTAGTTTTGGTGGCAAAAGAAATAATGTAGTTGGCAAAAAATAGAACAACTAGTTGGAAATTGTGAGGATTAGCGCGAAAAAAGCATTCCGAGAACCAAATATCTTCGTCCGCACGAGGCTGACGTCATACATCTTACTTGAGAAAAGGAGACATGGCACCGGAAACCTGAAACAGCCAGCTTGCGACATGTCGTTGCCGACATCACAGATCGAGGCTGGTGTCTCTGTCGGACAAAGATCTGTTCGACTTGCTTGGCTCCAACACAAACCCAACCACAACCACAACCATGAGCACTCTTAGCCATCGGCTCATCAAAGCAGCAGCATGTCAACACCTGATTAGACCGCTACATTCGTGCTCTCCCAGCGTTGCCTATCTGGCACCACAACAACAGCAACGATGTTTGAGTAGTAGTAGTCTCTTTCTCGATTTGAGTGGCCCATCATCATCCGGTCGAAACAACAAGAAAAAGAGAGCTGGTACGAGTGCCAAACCAAGTTATCGATTTGTGGACAAACTCCGCATGAGAACCAGAGGGGGTGAAGGCGGCAAAGGATCGCTGTCGCTGCTACGCATCGGCCGCAAACGCAAAGTCCGACCCGACGGTGGCCACGGCGGAGATGGCGGAAGTGTCATTCTTTTTGCCGACCCCAAGACACAATCCTTGCGCATGTCCAATCCACACGTGACAGCCGCATCCGGCACCAACGGCTCAAGCCAAGAAAAACACGGTCGAAAAGGAAAAAATACCATTGTCCGGGTGCCCTGTGGTGTGGTGGTGAAACGAGTTCTGGCTTACAGTGAAACATGGAATCCAGAGACACGACAAGTGCAAAAATTATTTGGAGAGGATACAGAAGCTGATTATGATTTTTCATCAGAATTTAGTAGTGACGACGATGACAGTGAAGATGAAGCTGAGGATCTACAAACCACCCATGGCCTGGATCCAGAAATGATTGGATTTTCGGACTGGGACGCTCTGAATCGAGACTTTTCCGACGATTTTGACCATAATCATGATGAGGATCAAGAGACAGACTTGGACGATGATCGGGAAAGAGTGACACTGGCCGACTTGGATCAACCTGGTTCGTATGTGGTCGTGGCACGAGGTGGAAAAGGAGGAACAGGCTCGAGCATTTTTGCATCACTGCATGGGGGACTCCCGGATGGCAAGATTTTGACCAAAAATGCCAGACCCGAAGAAGGGGAGATGGCGTTTCTGGAACTCGAGCTAAAGCTCATTGCCGATATTGGGTTGGTC
>CAICTM010002714.1:0-12202 GCA_903772945.1 Seminavis robusta | reverse complement strand
GATCGGGGACTATTTCTTGGAGTGGCAAACAGCGTCTGAACGGGTGGAGTGGACTTGGGTGTCTTTGTTGCTTTTTGTGATTTTGTTGTTGGTTGTGATTGCAATTTTGGATAATAACTCTTGTGTAGGATCAGTACCGGGGTCTACAGGGGAATGACTGGATCTTCCGGGGCCGCAATCACGTGTTGGTGGCTGATGGGTGGCTGAGGACGTTCCGTGCGATATCTATCGATCCAGAGCTCCGATTTGAGTGCTTCCAAGGGGAAACTTGCTTGTAATAGTGTGATAGTTAGCTTTATAATGATGGTGTTGCTTATAGTGTCTTTGTTGTTGTTGTTTATCTTTATTATCATCTTGGTTGACAGAATCAGTGGCGGGAGTCCTTTGAGTTGGCTCCCGCTTGAGAAAGTATTCGTTTGCTTGTGTGGGTTGTCCCTCTGCTTAGATATTTTAATTGTTGGTTCGGTTTCATGTGGACGCGGAAGTTTAGTTCTTCTGTGTCTGACCAGAACAGTTCCATATCTAGGTAGGGGAAGGCTGATCCCGTTTTGACAGTAACGTTGGGGTCGGATTCTGTGTTTGGTATTTCTCTTCTACTTTGGTCTAGCAATATGCTACAGGTGAAGAATACTAGACAGTCACCTTCTGCTAGAACTGTTGATTGACTTTCGATTGGAATTTGGTCCTCCAATCAGCTATCATTCCATACGTCCACGTTCCTTTGATTATTGCAACAATGTTGATGTCACGGAAGCGGAAGCGGGGAATGCCGGTGGACGGATGCAAAGTCAATGGTATGAATCTTGAGGAAGCAAAATACCAAATCAAGACTACCTTGAGTCACTACCAGGTACAGCCACACACTGCCAATCAATCATCCGTGGCATGATTCTGGTCCTGGCAGGCATTAAAAATTCTCCGTCTCCAGTACTCTGTTTGATTCCTTCCGAGACGACGCCCATGGAGCCACCTTTGCAAAGCACTGATGGCTCGAAAAGTGTGAAATTGTTTATGACTGAGTTCGTAGACGACACGAATTTCAGGCAGGACAAATTGCTTCACCACCGATGAAATCCCCACCATTGAAGACTTGATGCAGAAGGCAGCAGGCAAAGATGCCCAGTGGTGGAGCTATCGATATGCCTTGGTCTTCTGGGGGCAAGCTCGAACCTAGCAAGTGCTCCTACCATCACCTACGATGATATGAATTTGAGAAATCTGGGAAGCCTGTACAAATTCAGGGCGACAAGTGGTCTCCACCACTTGCAATCCAAGCAGCCGATGGCACCTCTACATCCATCATGCAGATGGCGAAGGGGCAAGACCACAAATCCCTAGGATGTCACAAGGGACCGAGTGGACAGTTGAAAGCCATTCATAGTTGCCGCTTTCAATCTTGCCAAATATGGTTTTGGACAGGCATCGTTGCCTTAAGGGTAATCTTGTTCGAGAGGCATTGATGAGCTGATGGCTGTGGTGCATCATCATGTGGGGTATCCAAATCAGGAATGCAGTTGATGACCTGCGACGAGGTTTAGAAATGTACTTGAGGTGTGTAGCTGAGGAGTGCCGGAATTAATTTCGCAAATGGTGAGACGGCTTTGCAATTTGTGAGATTGTCAGTTTCGGTAACCATGATTAGGGTCATACAGGATGACTTTATTTACCGCTGACAGGTGTCAAAATGTAAGCGTTTTGGACAGTTATTTATTTATTTCGGAAATGGGAACCCAGAAGGAGTCATTTCGCGAATCCTGCATTGAAATGACTGGTTCTCATAAAGAAAAGATTGAAGGGGAAAAAAATGAATTTTATCACCATGGCAACAGTGTTGACCAAATGGCTATTAGCTTTACCAATACATGGAGATAGCAAATCCTTTTCTAGAAGTAGTTCCCCAACACACTCACAGAGCCACCCCTCAAAAAGGATTTGCTATCTCCAAGGTTTCCTATGAAGCATCCAGGAAAAGTCAGGCTTGGATTCCAATTTGTTGTCATCCTGCCATGGATTTCTCCATGGGAAAGGTGATCCTGTCTTCACTCTCAGCACTCAATCTGCACTGTAGAGTCTAGTAGAGGACTGGGAGGCTTTGCATGAAGGCTGGAGCACCCATCCCAAAGGTTCATAGGAGATTGTTGGCTCAACAAGGCAAAAAATTGCGCTGATTTCACATTTGTAGTCAAGTCATTTGATCACTCAAAGCAGAGTAGAGAAGCTGCCGCTTGTTGAGTTTATAGTAGCACTACTAGCAGAAGCTTCACCGCCGCTTCTGGTACAGTAGAGGCGCTCCGCGTCATGGTTGGTCGCTCCGTGAAAGAGGCTCCGTGAAAGCAGCCATCAATCATCGATCGATCGGTTGAACGGAAGACCTTGCCATTGACGAGGCGTCGCTTGTCTTTCTAGTAGTAGTCGCTTGTTGTAGTAGTAGCACCATGGTCGCTCCGTTCGTTCGCTCCGGTGTCATGGTCGCTCCGTGGAAGAAGAAAGAAGTCATCCACCGAATCGATCCGTCGGCCGATCGATCGATCGATCGAACGGCTGCCGCTTCCGCTTTCGAGTAAACAAGAGGATCCTGTCATGGTGGTGAGTAGTAGCCTTTGTTAAGAGGAGTAGCCGCTGTAAAGAGGAGGAAGCATCATCTTGATAGAGGAAAGATAGAGGCATCGAAATAATGAAAAAGAAGAGGTGTACAATCGATCGATCGGAGCCGGAGTGATGTCAGTTGAGTTTAGGGTTGAGGCTATATATCCCTTAAGTCTTTTCGAGGAACGTTCCAATAGGTTCTGGTTCGCGTTCGAATGTCTTACTGGAGCGGGCTTGCGTTTGTCTCAATAGTTTAGATTCAGCCTGCAGTCGCGAGAACCCATGAGGATTAGAGTTTCCATGCTGTGGGGTGTGGAAACTCGGACGATGAGGGATGTGGAAACTCGGACGGGTGTTCCCCATGCTACTGCGTCGCCGATCACTGGATTTTCCCGACCGCTGAATTCTTGAGCGGAGCATATCAAGAATGGGGTAAATTCGATCTTGAGGTACATCGGACGGTTCCTGCCACTGTTTTGGTGTCAAGTTTGTTTCCGAGCCTCCTCCAACCTCCCATTTTTGAAGAAACTCATTTTCAGAGGCATCACTTGTGCGGCATACCCCCAGAAGTTTAACCAATATAGTCAACCTGGCTATATATGCATTGAGATAGGGAATGCATAATTTGGATGTGCCGGTCGCAGTGGTGGTAGTGGCTTGTTGATTTGACAGTCATGGGAGTGAAGAACAGTCATCAAAGTAGGGCAGCCATTTTTGGCAAATCTACTGTCACCAATAGGACGGCCCATCTCTGTCCCTGCTATTAGCACCATTAGACCCATCTGATGGATTTATTTCTTCACGTAGACAAACCAACAAGGCTGGAATGGCCAAAGCTATCGCTACTATCGGATGAACCACTAGAATAGATTCTGGAGTTGTCGCTAACTCATTTTGGATCTCTGGTTGTCTGGGGCTGCCAGTTTTTCTATTAACTCATGGATCCTACTCACTTTCATATCATCCTACCTAATACGCCTATGAGATCAATATAAATGATTGGATTGATGTCAGAAGGGCGACACAGTTCGAAATAAAGGCGAAGCTGCACACCTTTTTGTTCTGTTTTGGGGTCAACTCCCAAGGGCTTTGATTACTTGTCGGACCTTGATTGCTAACTAGATCGAAAATTGCTAGCTGCATGGCCACTAGCTTGCTAGCTAGCTAATAGTACTAGTAGTAGATGGATGGATCCTTGCAATAGCCACATCCACTTTTGTGGGGGTGTTCAAGAAGTAGGGATTGGGGGTACTTGTTGTTGTTGGATAACTTGTTGGGGTCCCCCGTTGTAAGTTTGTTGGAAGAGTGGCGGGACGGCGCGCACATTGTTTCACATTGTTAGGCGATGTTTCATCAGCCTACGATTCAAACATCGAACCAGATGTTTTCGATCATTCTTCGAAGCCAAACATCCCACATCAATTCGAAACATCCAATCCGAAGTCAAACATGCTACTACAACAGCGAAACATTGAACCCTACTAAAAAAGCCCATAGGATATTTCAGATGATCATCATACCACACCAAGTCTTGTGGTTTGTCAAGCACAAGTTCCCACTCTGGATGATTGCTGTGTTCAGTGGAGATGCCAAGCGTAACGCCACCAGTGCCATTCCAAAGGCTTGACAATAAAGCTTCCGTTGGTGGCTAGTTGCTTCCATGATATGCAACGTGCGGGGACCACTAGATATCTGTGCGCGTATCATTGGTGGTGAGCTTCTGTGCATAGGTCATCGGAATGCAATGTTGCCTCCTCACAGTGCCAGCTCGAATCTTTGATCCAGACCGCATGAAGTAGTCATGCAGCATCTTTTTCATCCAGTAGCCATGGTCTTTTGCAACAGAGATAGGTCGAAGATCGCCACCACCTTGAGCTGCCATTGGTGTGATACCTTGGCTGAAGATTCTTTCGGTTGCTGTTTCGGTTGAGTTATTAACTTCCCTCTCCCATGAGATCTGAACAGGCATCTGAGAATATGAGAGCACCAATGTATGAAGCGTATGCCCCGGAACGTTGTCTTTGACGCATCAACTTCAGCGGTGCCGCACAGATGTGACCCCGAGCATGGGCCTTGTCATCGTCAAGGGTAAACTGAAGAGTTTCCCCCAGAAATCCTTGTCATCGTCAAGGGTAAACTGAAGAGTTCCCCCCAGAAATCCCTGGATGAAGTATTCCCTGCCGTACTTGTTGATGCTACCCTCGAGCTTCAACCAAAATGGCACCATGCCAGCTGGAGTCATACTACGGTTTTGCTCTTGGATTGTGGGCAAAGACGCTGCTCCAATCTTTTTCCAATACTCAATGTACTTGGCTTTTGAAAGAGCTCCAACCAAATTGATTCGACTGAATTTGTCAAAGAGATGCTTTGTGGAGACTTGATAGGATGAAGACAGGAAGAACGTCGCAATGAAATGAAGGAATTCATCATGAGCATCAAAGATGCCCTCTTCCTTGAAGCAGCGATAAACCTCACTGGTCGGACCAAAGATGAGATTGAACATAACGTCAAACTTGGGTCATCGACTTCCACAAAGATGCTATAATTTGTCGCGAATGTGTTCCATTTTCGCTAAAGTTGGCTTGCGCCCAAGCAGCTTCCTGGGCAACACCAATTGATGCTTTGGTTTCGATGAGATTATGCCATAGGAGCCATATGGGTGCGGCGCAGCTGTGCTGGCTCAGTCTGATGGAAAGATCGCTGTTGCATCTGTACAGTCTTTCAGTACAATGAGCTGTGTCACCATCAGACAAGATAGGAACAGCTGTAGAGGACATAGAGTTCCTCGGTAAGGAAGGATGATGCAGTTCCTCAGCCATGATGAAAGGAAGGATGATGCATTCCTCAGCCATGACCTATCTAGAAAGATAGCTTGGTCAATACCAGCCAAAAGAGATGCATGGATCTGTATCTGCATGGCTGGAGATGGAGTTCACGCAAAATCAGAGTTTGTGTTCAGTTATAGTTTAAAGAAGTAAGAAGAAGTAGTTGACCTGAGAAACAGACCCAACAGCACAAGTAGAGCTCTGCAGTAGACGGATCCTGTATGGCCAGTCCAGGGTATTGAGCAATTAGACTGTTCAATCATTTGCTTCCACAGTGATTGAATAGCATTGGCTGCCAGCCTTGTGGCTGGCCTTTCCAGCGCCAGTGGAAGGAGATCTCCACCAAACAGGGCTCTCCATCCCAGCTCTTGTGCACCTACCAGCTGAGTTCCTACCTGGAATTCATAGGATTAACAAGGTCGCAATAGCGAGCACAAGAGTGGCTACTAGTGTGGAAATCAGAGCGAGTGAGTTGCCGAATCGGCCATCGAGACCTGCCGACAGATCGACGACCGAAAACTCGAATCGCGACTGACTGGGGTTGAACCAAGTGGTCCATCTATCAAGTCAAGGGTGCTCTACAAGATAGACCAGTCAGTTCCTCGGTTAATAGACTCAATACAAGCGGCCGACACAGCAGAAAGAGTGGAAGATCAACCAACAAGAAAAATCACGACGAGAATCACGCCGATCAACTCGACGCAACCACTGGAGCGGTAGCGGCCAAACCAAGTGGTCCACCTACTAACCTGAGGGTGCTTGAGAGGATACACCAGCCAGTTTTTTGTTAATCGGCCTTGGTTATCCAACGCGACGGCTGTTCCTGTTGGTAACATCATTGTCGACTTTCCTTTACGGAGCCGAATACCTCAGTCGTGCCTCCGGAGAGGATACTGCGGTGAAGGGAACCGGTACTCACACGGTACTCACAGAACCGGTACCGGACCTCTGTTCCGAAAGCGCGCCGAGGCTTGGATATCAATCGCGGCCACATTTTCCTCGGAATTCCGAACTCGGAATAAGATACGTGTTGATTCAAGGTGTCGATCAACCACTCCAAGGGCAACTCGCAACACCACGAGAGCACGATCTGACTGTTTCGAAAGGATCCAAGGTTACCAACAGATAGAGGACATCCCATTTGGTCACCCTTTAGCAGTGCACACTTTCAAGTCTCATTTTGGATTTCCTACAGCAACACCTCTACACCACACTCAGCCAGCGCACCAACAATCATCATGGCTCGCAAGAAGAAGCAACAGCAACAGGCCCAGCCTGCCATTGGTGTTACACCAACATCATGCAACGCCAACAGGCCCACCACTGCAGGGCCTCCACAATCAGTCCTAATCCCACCCCATGGAAGGACACCTGTGGATCCCCCTGTAGCCTACCAGTCAGGGCCTCCCATTGTGACTCCTTCCCCACCAGCCAACCAAGGTGTTACCCTTTCAATGATCAGCCACCAACTGGCAATAGCGTTGAAGAAAATGAACCAAATAAACCAAGCTCCCTTGGCCCCACCACAAGGCCACAATACCAATCAGCTTGGTTCCTTCCATCCACACGACTCCATTCCCTGCACACCTGGTTTATCACACAAGCCTAGCCCTGAGATCAAGGCTAGGAGGACCGATTCAGAACCAAGTAGTTTGGAACAGAGTTTGTTGGGTGATGTTGAGGACCCTTTTGGTCATCCATCCCAACCCAAAGTTGTCATGGATGTTGCCACTTCCCCTGCTGGAGGTGGATACCATCACCAAGTATGGGCCCTCAATGGGGAGGTATATCCCCAACCAACACCAATCATACCATCACATCACGGCATCCCACCAACACCCCATTCTGTGAGATACCCAACTACACAACTGTGCTTCAGTCCTACACCATGTGTCCTCAGCAGCCTCAGCCCATCCTATTAAGCACATCATCCCAGACACCAGTACACCCAGACATTCCCATTATTCTAGTCAGCCAACCTACTGATCAACCGGAGAAGCCAAGAAGGAAGTCAGCCTTCATTCCCACCCCTGATGGCAATGGTGACCTTCCAAGTCCCAGAGGAGGTGGAGGAGGTGGCAACACAGGCCCTCCAGGCAAGCCCTTTCGTGCCAAGCCAGATGCCACGGCCTACCCTACCCTCAAATCCAACAAGGACTTCGACCAGTGGTATGAGTCCTTTATCACTGTAGCTAGAGGTCAAGGGTTTCATAAGATCTTTGATGCCGACTACGTCCCAAGCAGCACCGAGTCCATGGATGAACTGATATGAATGAATCATTGGTTCTACGCTGTTTTCCAGAAGACAGTGCAGACCACCAATGGAAAGGTGATCGTGAAGTCCCACTTTCATGACTCTGACTGCTTTGCCATTCTCGTTGAGCTTGTCCAGGACGCTCACTTGTCAGTAGCAGGTTCTCTGGATCATGTGGAGACACTCACATGGCTGACTAGTGTGCAATACAGCCCAGAGGAGCAAGGTTCCGCAGTGGACTTCATTGTCAAGTTTGACACAGTTGTTACCCGATACAATGATGGCCAAGGAGACTCCAGTGATAGGCTCACCGATGGTATACAGAAGCTGTTCTTACAGCGGGCCTTCACCGGTGTCCCCACCTTGAACGACATTTCTGCACGTGAACATGAGAGAGTATGTCGCGAGGGACATCATGCATCGTTTACATACGACGGGTACAAGGAGGTGCTACTGAATGCCGCCACATTCTTTGACATCAACCGAAGAGATGATGACTCACGTCTAGCCAACATAGCCGACATTGGCAAAACGAGACATCAGGGTGATGGGGAGCAGCAGTGTAAAGTTCCACGCCTTCCTGACTACGTCTGGTCTCAGCTATCCAACAATGGACGCCAGATTTGGTACAGGCTCTCTGTCGCTGACAAGAGAGTCCTGATGGAAGCCCACCGTCGAACCCAGATGTCAGACCTGGTGGATCCGAAGAGCGAAGCTGACCCAGCAGTCGGGGACGCCTTAGATCCTCCAGATGGCAATGTGGTGACTGCAGCCCTCAAGGGCAAGTCCAAGACGGATTTTTGCCTGGGCAACTAGTGTTTGTGTCGCACTGGTTGAGCCCAAGGTACCCAGGCACCGGCCATGGCTGCGGGGTAGCATGCCACCCTCATAGGGGCTACCTTCCGCAGGACATGGCCCAGTATGACAAGTGTTTGTGCTAAACTTGTCATCTCCAGGATAGTATTCCAAGTACAATGTTTTGTGAAAACATGTTTTGGTGACTCCCACCCTCCCGCCCTGATGGCACTCCCTTCACTTTCGGGTGATGGGGAGAACTTACACTGTGTCACCCTCAGCAAAGGTGAAGCAGTCGGGCTAGAGCAACACCCACCCAAGCTGATGGCTGTGGGATGAGCCACTGCCATGTCATGTGACAGGACCTGCACCGGTCATACCCAAGCAAGCACCAAGTTAGTCGTGTCTCTGGACGGGATTCTTTTGAACCCATGTAAGGAGATGGTAAACTTGAGGAGACGTCTACGAGGTGTTGCCTTTAGCTGAGGCAATATCTGATGATAGGACAACCAGTCCCACCTCATAGGATGACAACCCGTCACCTAACTACCCAGTTGAGGGCTCCAGATGAACAGTTATGGCCCAGATTGTTCTCACTGGCCCTTATGGGGAGATAGACAGATACCTCCTAAGCCAATGAGCTGTGATGCAAGTATGGGGAGACCAGATGAGATCCCAATTGACGGTCAAATGGACCAATGCCAATGCACCCTTTCTCTCCTGAACACGACTGGAGGTTCGATCACAAGCCCATGTGATGCCCCTCCCAATGTGTCAAGTGGTACTCAGCAATGGACACCTTGATGTATTCAAGAGGGTTGGTAACCCCGGAGGTAAGCAACCACCAAAGTCCACACTGAGCAGTCAGATGCTCCCAGTTCATGGAAGTATCGAGGGAAGCCACATGATGTGCAAGCTTGTTGGCACCCCATCCATGACTCCAATGGTGGGGAGCGATGAGATTATGCCATAGGAGCCATAGTATGGGTGCGGCGCAGCTGTGCTGGCTCAGTCTGATGGAAAGATCGCTGTTGCATCTGTACAGTCTTTCAGTACAATGAGCTGTGTCACCATCAGACAAGATAGGAACAGCTGTAGAGGATATAGAGTTCCTCTGCAAGGAAGGATGATGCAGTTCCTCAGCCATGAACTATCTAGAAAGATAGCTTGGTCAATACCAGCCAAAAGAGATGCATGGATCTGTATCCTGCATGGCTGGATGGAGTTTCACGCAAAATCAGAGTTTGTGTTCATGTTATAGTTTAAAGAAGTAATGAAGAAGTAGTTGACCTGAGAAACAGACCCAACAGCACAAGTAGAGCCCTGCAGTAGACAGGATCCTGTATGGCCAGTGCCAGGGTATTGAGCAATTAGACTGTTCAATCATTGCTTCCACAGTGATTGAATAGCATTGGCTGCCAGCCTTGGGCTGGCCTTTCCAGCGCCAGTGGAAGGAGATCTCCACCAAACAGGGCTCTCCATCCCAGCTCTTGTGCACCTGCCAGCTGAGTTCCTCTGGAATTCATAGTTCGTCATGTGGTTCGAGAGCTTCGGAAGGGTAGTCCTGGACACATCCGATTCTTTCAGTTCACCGAATGACTTGCATTCTTCATTGCCACAGGTCAACTGACCAACAGAGGTAACACAGGTAGTATTGAATGAATGTAAGCTGGACACTTGGCTGCCTGCATGTAAAACATCTTGTGTTGCCATTGACTAATTCAGATAACCCTTTGTGCTCCAGGATCAGGCGACGTGGAGTTGGTGGCTTCTTCCTTGTGTCATCATCCGGAACAGCAAGAGGAGAAAGGGCAGTGGCAACATTGTCAACAACTGGAGAGAGAGTTGGTTGTGGATGCTCCTTCCTCTTTGGCGCTCCCATGTTTAACATCGGTTGCGACCAACCAGGCCTCTTCCCAATGATGTCCAACCTGTTTCCGGAAGCAAGCTTATTGATTTCTCTCTGATAATTGGTTTTGGCCCTTGTGTTGCTGATGCCAAAAGAAGGCAAAATGGGTGTTTCTCCTCTTTGACGGCGACTTTCTCTCAATACCGGAGTTGCTTCATCTCCCCCTACCACTGCCGGAGTTACAATCTGTGGTTTGTCTGTAGAGGTTTCAGCTCCTTCCTCTTCTGAGGCAACATCCATTACTTGCCGTTGTTTACTTTCTTGTTGAGAAAAGCGCCATGGTGACTCCCTAAAATAGAGATTTCCTGAAAAGAAAGATTCCATCTCCGAGTAAAAGTCACTGGGAATGTCAGAGCATGACTACGTGGAGATTGACTATGGTTCACCATGGATTTCTATTTTAGCTATCGACTGTGGACTAACCAAAACAAACTCGTGAGTAAAAGCGGGTGGTACCTCCTTTTATAAGTGCTGGATCGAAGCTATTGACACAAACGCAAGCACGGTCTCGGTAGGGCATAGGTACCAATGCGAGCTACAACATTATGTCTAAAAGACGTAAAAGTACAAGAAAGAAGGTACGGGACTCTGGAGCGTTCCTCAATCGTGCATGCTTGTCGAAAACCGAACCTAATTTAGGGACGGATTAAGGGACGGGTTTGAAAACCGACCCTAAAAATAGGGTCGGTTTCTGAAAAAGACATCCCTAATTTGGGTCGGATTTTGATTTTGAGTCGGGTTTCAAAACCGAACCAAATTCAGTCGGATTTAGGGTCAGATTTGCCCAAACCGACCCTAAATTAGGGTCGGATTTAAGAGTCATGCATAATTGACAAACACTCCTATTCTTTTTCTTTGGTCTCGGACAAATACTGTGCTATCAACTTGTTGGCAGCTTGGAAAGACTCTGGGGGTAGTTCTGGGAAATCTTCCTGCGTACATACCGTCGTGGCACCGGGAACCGCAAGGGCAGGATTGGCTACGTTGTTTCACTATTTTTGAATCTGTTTTGTAGTAATAACGTTTCCACAATTTGTTTTATGTTTGTATTCAATGTGGCAACTTGCCAAACAGGAAGATACCATTTCGAAAACAAAAATGATGCGAAATCCAGTCGCTGCTACGCAACGGAAACATGCAAGCAATCATTGGGAGCTGTGCAGATCGGCCCAGCTATGATACATAGGGGGTGGGGGCGGGCCAGATTGCTAAGTAGTATTAATGTATGATTTTCCAGATGAGGCTTGTTATTTTATGGGGTGGGCATCCTCTACTCTCTCTGTTTGTTGGTGCAATACACGGCTCTTAGCCTTATTCGCGACTCGATCCTAGATAGGGTTTGAGTTCGACTCGTGATGTAGTCCCTCACGAATAGTCATTGAGACAGGGTTCTCATGACTGCTAGTCATACTAGGTTGTCGATGAAACATCGCTCTAGACATTTAGCCTGCGTGGAAAGCTTCCACGCTACTAGATAGCAACTAGCTGAAGTTTCCACGCGTTCCGGAAATGGACCGTGGAGTACGTAGAGTTATTGCCATAACCTATGATATCACACTTCGAGGCCTCCCGCGGGAGACCAACTTCAATGAGCTTCACAACGATCTCTCTCATGGATTAGTTTTCGTAGCCGATAAAATGTGGGTTGGATCCATGGGATCAACGTGGTGAGTGTGAGAACAAACTGTCTGCCTTATGTTACTGGTACCCACATGGTATGTGGAACAAGCAAAGATATAGAGAATCTTGGTTGGTACTGGTGAGACACAGGCCATACATATGGAACCAGGGAAGCCCCATATGGTCCCAATGAAGGTTTATCTTCTTCTTTTT
>CAICTM010002713.1:0-12217 GCA_903772945.1 Seminavis robusta | reverse complement strand
CAACATCACGATTCGCATTCGAGGCGCCGCCACAGAAGTGAGGATATCAGTGTAGTTAGGAGCATGTACCTCCCATGCCGCTGCAGAGAGACGAGATCCGAGAAATTAGAGCTGGCCATGGTGAGGGTCGAAAAGATACGAAACCTGATGCCGGCGCAAGAGATTAATATAATCTAGGTTCTTGCCTTCAGCGTCGGCTGAATGAAGAATTGTGAGCTGAGAGAGAGACAACCTTCTTGCGATGCAGTTCAATGGCTGTATTGGCTAGGTCGCTGGCTTAGTGATTCATGGTTGCGCTGTCGATCTTGCAAATGTGGTCTTGGACGGGCGTCGTTGCTCTTAAGGGTAATCTTGTTCAGAGGCATTGGAGGAGCTGATGCGGTGCATCATATGTGGGGTATCATTTCGGAACACAGGTATGACCTGCGAGATGTAGAGATGTACTTGATTGTGGTGAGGAGCGCGGGAATTAATTTTGCAAATTGTGAGATGGTCCTCTCGGCAACCATGATTAGGGTCATAGTTGCGAGAACCCATCAGGGTTCAAGTTTCCACGCTGCGGGGCGTGGAAACTCGGACGGGGGGTTCCCCAGGCGTGTTGCTGCTCAACACGACGCTCAGGGCAACCCCGTTCTCTGCAATGCCAGTCAGGTAGTGTCCAAATTTGCGGCGACCGATTCTTTGATCTTTTCCATAAAGAATGATGACAGGATTAAGGCGATGGAGATGCTTCTAGCTGAGAAGCTGAGAATTCAGGTCTTTGTGATGATGCTTTCAATTCCAGACGAAGAGGGCATCCTTGAAAATGGGGCCTTGCTGATCGGGTTCGGTGACCAGCGACGTGGAGCTGTCGGCAAGGTGAGTACTTGCCAAACAAGGGACATCCGCGTTAGCTGGAGACATTGGAATCACCGATCGAGACTACTATCAATTTTGTGTTCTGTGCAATTCTTGTGACAATATCTTCCGAAACCCCAAGATCGCACCTCTTCTCATTGGATTTTCATTGGATCTGTCGGTTTATTTATGGGATTTGCCGTTTGGGTCCAGCCCAAAGTCACCAGATTTGCCCAGCATGCAAGCGTTGCGCAAATCACATCTGCAAAAAATGACGGCATTTGGGATGCAATTCATGTTTAGGTCACGGCTATTGGGTTGTGATTATTTGCGCAACCCAAAATGCGCGAGTTTTGGGGTACCCCGGTGTTGCATGCTCTAAGCTTCCTGGTTGTATGGGATGCATAGCTTTGCCCACTTTTCTCAAGTTCATGTATGTTGTTATGGTGTGGGTTGACACCTGTGCCACTGGTATCTTCTTTGGGTTTTTATTGATTTCCTTTGCATTCTGAATTGGTGCATTGGTGGTACACTTGATTTTCTGACAGTGGATTGAAATGAAAGTCTTGTAGGCTACTACCAGTTTGCCACCAGTGCCATATTGTGGGGATATGGTTGGTTGGTTGGTTGGTGTTCTCAGTTCTGTTGTTGCTGGGATAGTCAATTTTGGCAGAGCAATGGACCTCAAACAAACGCTTTGATGCCAGTGCAATAATATTCATTTTGGGCATGGGTAGTCAATGTTCCGAAATGTGTCTATTGCCCACGAAACTCTCATCGCTGGATTCATCGCATGATTGCACCATGTGAAAAGTGCTTGTTGAGATGATATGTCAATCCATTGCTGCCTTCTGTCGAGGACTTGCATTGCTTCGCAGACTTCCATGAACTCAACGTCAACAATGGGAAATTCCTTCTTCCTGTCATGACACGAATTATTCTGAGACAAGTTTTGGTGGCGTCATCAGATTGACTTGTGGTATCCTGAATTTGTCATCTACTGTCAAGCATTTGTCAAGTATTTCATGTTCCTTCACAGACTCCCAATCAAACCAGGTGGACGAGATAGACTTCTCCATTGTCCTCTACCATTGTGGTCTACCCAAACTACTCGGATCTGTACTGTGTGTGCCGTGCCTTTGTGTTGCAAATCATCGCGACAGACAACAAAACGGCAATAGTACTCTTCGATCGCTTTGCTGGTATGGTCCTTGCTCTCGATTTTGACAATATTCGACTTAAGCTTCTCGTCCTCTGTAGCCTCCTCAAAGATTTTGGATGAGTTGATTGCCTCACCATCAAACTTGAACCTGTAATGCGCAAAGAATTTCTCATCTTTATCCTTCTTGAAGCAATCTTGCGAGTCATCAAGAGCTTGGACGAGGTTGTCGGGTTCACCATTAGCTGGCAAGAAGGTTGTCGGGTTCACCATTAGCTGGCAAGAAGGCGTCACAATTTTTGTACAGGTTGAAATCCCATGCTGGAACCGAAATCAAAATTGTGTCGGTAGCAAAGATTCGACCATGGTAGAAGGATTTCTTGAGATCACTGAGAATCCAACGAAGATCAACTTTCAAAAAGATAATATCCCCAGAACATGCGACCAGCCTCCTTGCCCACACCTTCAAGTGTTTTTTGGATGTTGAACACGTAAAAGAGACCACTCGCAAAGGCCCTATCGGTATCAACCACAATCTCGTCTGACAGAAGAAACAAAGAGAGCAAACAAAGTCAGGCAATTCCAAGGACTTCGAACAATGATCAACACTTGTCAACGCATTGGTTGACACTCACGGTACTTCGTAGCTGGCATTTTGAAATGGCTAACTTGCTCTTCTGGCACCGGCGATGGCTTTTTCTTATCAGGACCATGCTTGGGGACCTTGGGTGTCTAGCTAGAACGGTGATTCTTTGACTACTGCACTCCCTTTCTTGGCGGCAGCTCTTGGTGTCTTGGAAGAAGATGGGGTGTTCTTCTTTCCTGTAGAGATTTCCTTGGGAATTGGTGGTGGTGATTTAGGCAAGTCGTCTTAATCATTTCCGAGTGACCTTGCACTTGAATCCGAGGACGAAGACAAACCTGGATCTTCGGAGATCTTGTACCTATGAAGAACCCGGCTCTTCCACTGATCTTTCGAATGGCGCTTCCAACGAGTTACCTTCTGGGAGATTTGTCTACGAAGCAAGTCTCCGGCTATGCCGTAGTATTCAGGACTGTTTTCAGACGAATCGAGGAACTTCTGCAAAGCTTTCGGCCCGACAAGTTTGCTGGGCCCACCAATTCGATGCTGCAGTTCTTTGGCAAGAGTCTTCTTGAGATACAACGGCAAACCGGGGCGGCTTCCTGTTGTGCTGCTGCCTACACTTGTTGCTGATGACGCTCTACCCTTGTTAGGAGAGAACACTTCTTCGGAGCTTGTGCTACCACCGCCTCGAGTTGTCACCATTGTGTTGCTTTTGGATCCAAATTGAAGGTGGCAGCTATGCATACAAGTCTACACAATTTTGGTACGAAACATTGCTGAACCCAGCAAAAGGGCGCCAGCGCAAAAAGATTGTGCCAAAAGCACCGACCTGACAATGACCACTATACAAGCTAAGTCTGTTCATTTAGACATGTCAGAATCGCATGCGTTTGCAGCGGGAAGACAGGCTCGTGGTTGGACCGCCCTTCCAAGAGACTTCCCTTCACAAATAATTTCCAATATTGACTGTACCAACCCTTCTTCTTGGGCAAGAAGAAGAATGCCAAACAAGAGGAGAAGCAAGAAACAAGCCCCTCCTCCTATACCAGAGGATGCAGAAGTAACCGCAGAGGAGCTGAAAAGGGCTGCTGTTAACCCAGATAAATATTGAGAATACAGCGTTTTATTCAAAGATTTGTGTGATGGGGTGGTTCCCGATGTGGTTGATCAAACGATGCCAACACGACAAATCTTCGAAAGCCGACCAGAATACGCTGAGCAGGGATACAGAAACTTCTCTAGTCGATTGTCTAGTCTTCGGAGGATTTTCAGAAGAAATAAAGATCGAGCAAACTGCGACGAAGAAGAACGTTTTAATAATTTCAGAGCCAACAATGTGGTGCACGCTCATAGTGCCTATGGGTACCGTATCCTGAATGGGATAGATCGAAGGAACAAAAACAGCTGAAAGCAGACATCACCGCTAGCATTAATGATCAGCTTGAACCGTCGGAGGTTTGGTGTTTGCGTGAAGAGTACGACGATTACCCCTTGAAAATATTCCGAGACCACATCTACCAGGAGATCCGAACATCCAAATTTCATCACACATTAGGGAGGTATACCTACCTTTGAGTCTTATATCCTCATGACTCTGAATGATAGCTAACACGAGTTCCAATCGAAAATCGATCAATTCAAGATGACGAAAAGAAGCTGCAAAAACTTATGCTGTGGACATGCTAGACCTTTTTTAAAACATTGAACTAACCAATCTATCTCACTCTACACAGAGGTAGTAGTGATATCAAGGGAGATGTAAGTTACAGCAAGGTCGGTTCACTTGAAAATGGAAGATCTATTAGATATCTCGCGACTTCACAAGTTCTCGATGGCTGCCTGTGGCATCTCAAGTGTTGCCACCTCGTGTCCTTACTTCTATGCCACTGTCTTATAGTCGGAGCAGACCTGACGGCAGCACAGAGCTGACTACAAGAGCATTCTTGAGGAAGAATTTGGCGAGTTTTTGTTGTTGTGCTTCTGCTGCTGCTCAAGCCAGGGCTCGCGCTTGAGGTGCGCAGAACAATGAGGTACGAAGTATTTAATATTTTTTAGAACTTGCAACATCTGTCCTTCCATCGGAAGGTAGGTATACCTCTTTAAAAGTCAAGGAAAAGAGCAACATGAACCGGAAGGGGAGACAGGGCAAGAAGTAGAGCTATCGGCAGTGGGCGTTGTTGTTGTTGTTGTTGTTGTTGTTGTTGTTGTTGTTGTTGTTGTTGTTGTTGTTGTTGTTGTTGTTGTAGCTAGCTAGCTAGCTAGCTAGCTAGCTAGCTAGCTAGCTAGCTAGCTAGTAGCGAGTAGTAACGAGTTGTCGCACGTGATGCGTTTAGGAGCTGATTGAAGATTTAGGAGCTGATTTTGGATTTAAGAGCCGATCGCAAAGATTTAGGAGATGATGCTGGTCAGCTCTTAAAATTAGGAGCAGATTTAAGAGCTGATAGGAAGATTTAAGAGCCGATCGCGCGGTTGTCTCCTGAATTTAAGAGCTGTTCGTTTCAATGCAGTCGTGGTTTCCGAACATTTTCAGTCCCGCACCCGCGCGACTACCGTTCCACAACGGTCCAGGAGACAAGCCCTGAAAAAACCGAATACATCCCAACACAAAAGCAACCTACCAGCTGGGAAACAGGTAAATCTAAGACAGGTACAGTCCAGCCGTAGAAAATGTACTGGGCCTACGCAAAAGAACCTGTCCAAAGGTCCTCCGGGGTTGAATTTGAAAATTTAATTCACGATCTTTAAAGCATGACTCAGAGTTGACTTTTCAGGACCAAGCATTAACAGTTTTGAAAAAGAAATAAGGTTTTCACTCTTTGACACAGGTAAAGTTGACCTGTCTTCCAGCTGGTAGCAACTGTACCGACCGTGTGGTACAGTACTGGTACCGGTACTAGTACAGTAGGGTTGAGGTGAAATAGATCCACGCGTACGTACCCATCTCCCGAGTGTCAACCTCTGAACCTCGACCATGGGATGAAGAACACAAACCCACCGTTCCTGAGAGACAGCCGTCAAGTCGATTGCCCGAAATTGGTCACTCGCTACATCCCAAACGCCCAGCTAGCTAGCCAGTTGTGCGATATACTTCACACAACACCAGCCAGCTTAATCATACAGTAGGCGGAGAAGATGAAGCTTTCTTTCGGATCAATTGTGGCAGCTTTTGCTCTGTTGTCATCTCCAAGCGCCTCCACCGACGCTTTTGTCCCGAAGCAACACAAGGCCTTTCAGCCCCGATCGGTGGTCTTATCGTCTACAACTACAGTTGCAGATGTGCCAACTACTCCCATTCAAGGGATGAAACCGGGAACTTCGGGTCTTCGAAAGAAAGTAGAAGTTTGGCAAGGAAAAGAAGGAGACAAGTACTATGTTGAAAACTTCATTCAGAGTCTCTTGGATACTGCAACCGAGAAAAACGAAGGCAACGTTCCAGAAACGTGAGTACAAGCAATGGTGACATTGCTCTTTCTCATTGACTCAACTTGACTCTTATCCAAATATTTGTCCATTCTTTGATTCATTCTTTCTTGTTGGTGGCAAACAGAATCATTGTGGCTGGCGATGGTCGATACTACAACGATGAAGCCATTCAGATTATCTGCAAGGTTTTGGCAGGCAATGGGGTCAGCAATATCTGGATACCCCAAGGAGGGATCATGTCTACACCCGCTGTGTCCTCTGCAATCCGAACAAGAGAAGGAGGAATCGCCGATGGAGCCATCATCTTGACGGCGAGCCACAATCCTGGAGGCCCTGGTGAAGATTTCGGTATCAAATACAACGAAGCTTTTGGGCAGCCAGCCGGAGAAGACTTTACAGATAAGGTCAGTGCATTTGCTTTTCAAACGTTTCTAGCTGTGTATCAACTCCAAGCTGACAACGCTCTTGTCGATTGCTGATCTGTACAGCTCTACGAGAAGAGCCTTGAGATTAGTAGCTTCAAAACTATTGAAGGCGCAAGTGACATAGATTTAAACGCACCAGAAGGCACCACATACCAACTTACAGATGCCTCAACCGTGACAATCATTGATCCTTTCAAGGAGTACATTGATGTGCTGAAGGGTTGCTTTGATTTTGAAGCCCTCAGCAAGTTTGCGAAACGGCCAGGTTTCTCACTATTATTTGACGGTATGCATGGCGCTGGGGGTCCCTTTGCTCGAAAGGTTTTCTTGGAGGAACTTGGTCTACCGGAAGTACGTTCTCCTCTTTTGCGTGAATCAACCTGGACCAGAAGGACGACAGTGATCAGCAGCTTTCTAACCATTGTCTCCTCCATCAGTCTTGTTTGTTGCGCTGTGATCCTCGACCAGACTTTGGAAAATGTCACCCTGACCCGAACCTCGCCTATGCTGCTGATCTAGTAAAAAAGATGGGGTTGGCGGCAGATGGGAGTGCTGATCCATCTGCAGACATTGCCGCACTTCCAGCCTTGGGCGCAGCCAATGACGGAGATGGGGACAGAAACCTCATAGCAGGAGCTGGCTGTTTTGTCACCCCTTCGGATAGTTTGGCGCTTATTTGTGACAACTGGAGGGCCATACCGCACTTTTCAAAATCGGGTGGTCCCAAAGGTGTCGCCCGATCAATGCCTTCTTCGGGTGCTTTGGATGTCGTCGCAGAGGCACTTGATATTCCATTCTTTAGTACCCCCACCGGCTGGAAATTCTTCGGCAATCTTATGAGCTCCAAGGAGCTATTTGATAAAACCGATTACACCCCCTTCTTGTGTGGGGAGGAATCGTTTGGAACTGGTTCCGATCACATCAGAGAGAAGGATGGACTATGGGCTGTATTGGCATGGATGTCCATTTTGATGAAAGCCAACGAAGACGTGGCTGAAGGAGAGCCTCTTGTACAGGTACGCGACATAGTGAACGAACATTGGGCCAAGTATGGTCGTCATTACTACTGCCGGTATGATTACGAGGGTAAGTCTGGGCCGAATGTGTACGGGAGAACATCCAACACAATCTGTTTCAACTAACTGACTGTGCCGTGCTTCCAGGTGTTGAGAGTGATGCTGCAAACAAGGTGATGGACTTGATTCGTGAAGAGTTTGTCGATGGAGACATTTCGACTATTTTAGCAGATGAATCTGGGATCAAGCTGACAGCAGCCGAGGAATTTGCGTAAGATGAACGTCGTGCATATGCCGTTTCACAGCTGCGTTGGTTGGCTTATCCTCGTACCTCCTGCTTTGTGTTCTTCGATTGCAAAAGGTATACGGATCCTGTTGATGGATCTCAAACATCCAAACAAGGTTTGACACTTAGTTTCGAATACCCAAGTGGAGATCCTGCTCGAGTCGTATACCGACTTTCGGGAACCGGAAGCGCAGGAGCGACAATCCGCATGTACCTCGAAAAGTTCGAAGGTGACAAAGCAAAGCATGACCAGTCAGCTCCAACCGCATTGAAAAGCCTCGCAGATCGGGCTCTTCAATTAGTGAAAATGGAGGAGCTAACCGGACGGGATTCGCCCACCGTTATCACATAATAGGCACGGCAATAGACCTTATAACCCTTTCATGTTGGGTCACTCTGAAACGAGGAGTTCCTTATTTTGCGATTACAGCACGGCCAACCTGTCAAGTGTTATACCTCAATTTCGATGACGATTCTGTTGACTCCGCGCGGTAATGGAGGACTTCCCATTGCCAAGACTTCGTTTGTATTTGTTCAAAACTGTTCATTTGTTGAGCAGTGCGTGTTGCATTAGACGATATTCACGCTTTAGAGGACCCGTTCTCCAGCTCATCCTAGCTACCTCTACTAGAGTTGTGCAGTTGCCAGGTTCCATCCTTTGATTGGATCAAGGTTCAATCACTTCGAACGGACACCATGTTCATCTGCTGCTCTAACAAAGCACCTCAAAGCCCAGCGTACCGCCTGGTGGTGGTCGAGAAAAATTGGTGGATACAGGATGTACCTCTGCTACCGGTACAGTCGTTGGTGGTTGAGCAAGCCAAGTGGGACATTCAACCAGGTCTTTGTACAGGAGGAAATGGTTGCGCCCTTTGGTTGCACCGTCGTGCAGATTGAGTTTAGTTGTGAATTCTAGAAACATGGGGTCTGACCGATCAACTTTTCGGAATCTGGAAAGTTAAAAAGAGGTGAGAGGAGCTAGCCATGTAGCGGCAAAGACTAGACGGCAGAATCCTTAAACTCACCCGGCCTTCTGATATAGTGAAAGAGCCCCCTCGTTTTCTACATCCACGTGAAGATACAGGGTCTCAATTCCACGTGTATTTGCCAGAACATCTATTGCCTGGATCATCCGAGAACCGAGGAGCGGAAGGCAACGAATCGGATAGAGGTCAGTTAAGCACAATGCAAAAAGTCAACCATCACGACAATCACGACCGGGCGTACCTCGATGAGTTTCGCTCCAATACCTCGTCTGCGGGCGTTAGGACTGACTGCCACTTCGGTGACGTACAAAATCGACCCCACGGGTCGGCATCGTCCTAATGTGGTGGAATCAAACTCATGAAAACTGCACTCGGCACTTCCCAAAATGACGGGTGGTCTGTTTCGCTTGCGTGCTGACAAGCTGGGCGGCACTGTGGCGATCAAACAAGTAGCACCCAGACTTCGTCGTGTCACGACGGCTCTAACGGACCTCGATACCAATTGCCGTCGAACGTCGGGAGTAAAATCCGAAAAGACCGATAGACGTAGATTTGCCACTTCTGTGTCAGATCGAGGCGTCGCCACCCTCACAGTAAGGCATTCTGGAAACTGCAGTTTGTTTGAATCCCTGTGTGTGACTTTGGGCGAAGACGGAATCAGGATGCTGCCCGGCGGAGGTTTGCTCTGAAATACTGGTTGCTCTGGTCTCTGCGGAAACGGTGCCATCAACTCCAAGACTCGCTCATGCAATCTCGAGGGTGACAACTTTCTTTTCGTCGCTATTGAGGCTGACGGTGTATCCTTGGAGGGGGGGGTATCGAGTTCGTTGTTGCCATCGTTGGAAGTGTTGGAACTGGCAGATTTTCTAACCGCATCCATGATTTTTTTGGTGACGTCAGGCCCTTGTCTAGCTTTAGAGGTGCTTCCAATGCGGCGTTCACCAACTGAAGTGGATGATTTGTACGCTTTGCGATTTGTAGTAGCCCCTGGCTTTCGAGTCTTGGGTGCTGTTGGTGACCTGCCCAACAAGGCAGCCCTCGCCGCCAGCTTTCGCCGTTTCTGAATTTCTTCTAAATCATCGTCCTTTGCTTGTTTTTCACTGCTGCTGTTGGTATCACTCTCAGTTTCCGACTTTGTGTCAGCCTCAGACGGCTCTTCATCTGCGTCAGAGTCAGAATTCTCCCCCTCATCAGTATGACAGTGAATCTCGATTCGGTCAGCAATATCCAGTTCTTCGGAAAGAACTTTGACGTTGGCACTTCGCTGAAAGAGCTCATCTAGCTGGGAAGCAGTTGATTCTTGACCTTTCTGTTGCTGCTGCTCCAACGGCGTTCTTTGCCTGGTCTTTCGGTCGTCAAGTTGAACTGCTGAAACCTTCGTTTGTTGTCGTTGTTGCTTTGCTTGATGAGTAAACGCGTGGGAGCTCGAACAGAAGGCAAGCGCCAACAGGAAAAGAAGCGAATGGGCTCGACGATTGGCATGCAGCGGCAATCGTCGTCGCCTCTTAAACGTGGACGCTTCAGCATGGCCATTGTGACCGATACTAGTACATCTCAATATTGTTTTCATGCTTCTATTCGAATAAACACAACTCGTTTGATGCTTCCTTCACACGGTTCCAGCACTCTTAACAACCAAAACCTTCACTCTCTTGACCAGAGAAGAGAAGAGACGACACCGGATGCTAGCTAGATAGGAGGAAAGCAAGCTACAAGGTACTAGCATCCATAGTTTGTAGCCATGAGAAGAGCTGGATGAATCGAATCTCATTTCCTTCAGTCTTCAGAGACCGAATTGGGATGGTGGCAGTGCGTTTGTGTTCTTTTGAGAAAACCTGACGTGGCGCTGCATGCGGGAACTAACCGTGGGAGTAGCAGTCCCGACAGTTCAGTCGTACTTTACTAACTGGAGCTGTGGGCTTGGAGCGAGACAGGTTTTTATCGCCAAAGTACCGGTACTGAAATTTTTATACAAGACAAGACTTAACGATTTCGTCAGAGGACACTAAAGGCCACAGTAATTAAAAATTTTGCCACCTAACTCTTGTGCTTCCGTTGGAGTCTTGCGGAACATCGTGGACTTAACATGCGTACCTCTGTTTCCCTCCACATTTCCGCGCCTCACAAAGTGAAGAAGAGAAGCGATACGTATCTTCGAAGTGGTACGAGGTCGAGTCATTAAAAGAAGAAGTCAACAACAGCAACAACCACTCCAACTACACAACAGTGAGAATCAATACTAATAAAGCTTTTTCAAAGTGGTTGCTAGAGATTAATGTCTACCCATTCGATGAAAATGCAATACACGGCTCTTAGCCTTATTCGCGACTTGATCCTAGATAGGGTTTGAGTTCGACTCGTGACGTACTCCCTCGCGAATAGTCATTGAGACAGGGTTCTCATGACTGCTAGTCATACTAGGTTGTCAATGAAACATCGCTCTAGATATTTAGCCTGCGTGGAAAGCTTCCACGCTACTAGACAGCAACTAGATGAAGTTTCCACGCGTTCCGGAAATGTGTAGAGTTATTACCATAACCTACGATATCACACTTCGAGGCCTCCCGTGGGAGACCAACTTCAATGAGCTTCACAACGATCTCTCTCATGGATTAGTTTTCGTAGCTTTCTAATCTCTCTCATAACTATCATTCTCTCAAACTCAAAACACTCGAAAGATCTTTACACTAGCTTTTAGCATAGTGCATTTTGTTAACAAACACAATAGCTTTCAGCTACCCTCAACCTATTCCTTCACCATGAAGATTGCTCAAGGAAAGCATGCGTTCAGCAACTTCGAGAAATAGTTGCGTGACAAACCCATTCTTCCTCTCATCGACAATGACGAAGACAACGAGATCGACGTCTCTCGTGCAACCACCTACAAACTTCGCACCATTCCTGCAGACGCAACCAGTGCCAAGTACACCTTCAAGGTAGCCATCATCAATGGCTCCAACACTCCACGTGAGACCATCAAGTGGGCCAGCCATGAACAACTCCTTGGGATCGCCACCTCCCCCGTGGAGACCGAACCGGACCACTTTGCAGGACCATCGAATAGATCCTTGCTTCAGCCCATCGGGCGAAATGATATATTCGTTGACGACTTCATCCAACTGGGCCAGGGAGGAAAGACCCGTATGAAAGCGCTGTGCAGGCACTTACTCCATGCCATTGATGAGATTCTCGCGCGCTCCAACCTCAGCGAGAAGCACCGAAATGAGGCTGTGTCGCTCAAGAAACTCCTGCAAGGGGATGGAAGCTGGGCCACTCAAAAACTCATTCTGGGATGGATCACCGACACCCTCCGACAGACTCTGGAACTTCCACCCCACCGGAAGCAGGCGCTCGCCGACATCTTCAAGGAACTAGCCGGTGAAAGCGTTACAGTTCCTCCCACGACTCAGAGTTTCCGTGAGTAGATTGAGTCATGTTTTATGAGTCAACACGATGGAACAGAGAACGCTGGCAAGAACACGTTCTCAACGAAACCAAA
>CAICTM010002712.1:0-12229 GCA_903772945.1 Seminavis robusta | reverse complement strand
ACACCAGACTTCCAGTAATATCTGTAAGTGCCCCCTGATGAGACTCCAAAACCTAAAATGAAAAAAGAGAGAGATAAGACGAGAGAGGTCGAAAAAGAGATAGAGAGCTAAAGAAGAGGAGAGAGAGAGAGAGAGAGAATGAGAGAGGGAGATACTAAGAGGACCTCGTGCAGCTTAGCTCCAAAAACAGAAGAAAAGAAAAGAGAACTACATGGTTTTTGTTAATTATACTACTATGAACTCTTCTATCATTGTTTAGGTCTCCCTTCACGCTAAGCTTCATGGTGAACTCCACTTCATCTTCATCGGATGACAGGACGACAGACTTTCTACTTGTTGCCTTCCTTAGCCTCCCGTTTGTTATTGACACTTCGATAGAGACCCTGTTTGCTTTTGTAGGCAGGAGGAGCATCAGTTGTTTTCTGACCACCTTTATACGTCTCAGATTGTTTTGGGAATAACGGACGGTACAGCTCTTCATCACCTCCTCATCAAGGAGTCCAAGACAATTTCATACACTTGGTCCTCTCTCTGCATTCTCCCTCCTTTCTCATCTGATTCTGACTATCGTCGCTGCTTCATTGCTGCTGTCATCCCTGCACGACAGTTTCTTATTACCATACAATCGACTTTCAACTCCTCCAGGTTCCCTCAACCGTTTCCATCATTCATCGCTTGATTCCATGTTAGCTTCATCGTCAAGCATCCTCTTCCATACACATCTACTTTCAGTTCCGAGGTTGAAACAATGCAAACTGGGATGGGATCCTTGATGCGATACCTTTTCATGAAAAGCCTGCAGTGTTCCTTCTGAAGCATCTTTTCCACAGCCTTCTTTGTGAAATTGATAGTTCTCTTATCAGCTATCAAGTGCTTGTGGCAGCTATCATGAATCTCCTGGTCCCAAGCAGTGGCAAGGCATGGTTTGAGGTGACAGATGTCACAGTGGCGAGCTATGATGCCATCTTCCTCGTCCTCCTTGCTCTGTCCATAGCCCGGCGGCCTGTACACTATCTTGCCCTCACTAGGTTCGTACTCAGATGACTCTCTTGGGTATCCTTCTACTGTGAAGTTCAGCCTTGCTTGATTGTTTGCTCTCCGCTGTTCCGCTGCTAGACTCCTTCCTCTTCCCTTGTCTGTGCTTGGCAGTCCTTGACCTTTGACCACCTGCTGCAGTCCTCTTCTTACCAGTCTTCTTCCCTTGACAGGTTCCTTTCTTGTCATTGGTCTTCTTGCTTCTCTTCTTCTTACTATTAGCACCCAATTCACTATCAAAAACATGGCCCATCTTCTCCATGAAGAGTATTCGACTCGCTGACAGTGTTTCTGGAGGTGAAATTGGAGCGTGGTCTTTTAGGTTCTGGTGGCCCACCTATCACCTGGAGCCCTCGACTTGTTGAGCTTGAACTCGAAGCAAAGATTGCAGGTATCTTCTTCTAGACACAGAGGGTGCCCACTATACAAGATCCTGGTAGCATTGGCATACGCTTCTGCATCTGCACACTCACTATCCAACCAAGAACCAGGGAGTGGCATATTATTCCTTGTTTTTCGTTTTCGTTTGTCCGGACAGGATTTTTTGTGAGACTAACACATTTTCAAAATCTCTCCCCCCCACCCACTTTTTCAAAAAATAGTTCATGCCAACAAGATTGCTTGAATTCATGCCAACGAACCCAAATATATAGAAACAGAATGACCCCTTTCTTTTCATCAACTCGACAGCTGTAGTGACACTGCCAAACCAAGCGTCGCCTCCCACCCAACCTCCTTTCTCCAGCTTGCAGTTTGTCACTTGCCGTAGGACTTCTGCCGTGTGTGCTGGCATGTCCGATTCGTTTGGCAAAGACGTCTTCTCTCGTACATTGCCATCGTAGTCAGAGAAATTGTATTCCTTCTTCAGTTGCATTTCGGGTGACATGACAACGTCTTAGTGGATAAGACACCCGGTCATGCACTCTACTGCGTTCCTCAGCATTGTACCCAAAGGAACCGGTTTCCTTGGCTCGAAGCTGATGTTGGGTAAGCCACCTGTCTTGGACGTTTTCGGCCTCCACCCGGACATAGTCTCATCCATCATTGCCAGGACGTTCTTGAATAGTTGTACTCTCTTTTCATTGAAACTGTCAAGTGCATCTGAAAAGATTTCCCAAGGTTTCTCTCGCCTTTCTTTGAACCAATGCTCTTTGTCGCAGAACATATAAGGAGCGGCGGCAAGGAAGCACTTGAACCAAAGCTTCGGCATGTACTGTCCGAAGTTCGCGCGATCTCTTCTGCCACCACTCTTTCCATAGAGCCATAAGTTGTCCACACCCACATCTGCCTCCGTGGCTGCGGCAATCATCAATAAGTAGGCTTGTTTAATAATCCAGTCGGGATCAGGGGCGTCCGGATCATGGAACTTGACCTTTCCTTCTTTCACTTTGACATGATAGGGAGCATTGATGTCCGCAAAGAATTCGTCCATCTTCTTCGCGTGCCCTTCAACAGATGGAAAGAAGTGCTCAAAGAAAAGGGGAGCGAGTGGTTTATCATTTGCAATAGAACCAAAGTCAATGTCCTTCTTTAGCTCGACTTCCTCGGGGTATTTCATGTGGTCTTGGTCCGGCTGAATGTACTCGGTGTCACCAAGAATCGTCCAATCCACCTGTGTTGTACTGTCAATTTTCATTTCGAAAGCCCTGGCTTCTGCCTTTTGATCATCGTCTAAGGCTTGGAACTCCTCCACGCAAAGAGTATACGGTTTCTTTACCTCGGCAGGTAAACTGCCTGAGTTCTCAACCCCTTTAATGCTATTTCCTATTTCCTATTTCCTATTCCGGTGAAGCCAAAGTATAAGGATAGAGATTGTCATAAGCCAACAAAACTGAACATTGATGGTTCAATACAAGTTAGGGGTAGGAATAAATCATTAATATTTAAGGTTAGTGCAATCATCACAACAACACAATAAGCCAGCAGGAGCTGTAAAGGTTAGAGTTACAATAAGGGAATGGCAGCTGGTAAATTATAGAGTAGCGGGCGGCAACACACGACGTAGTCGGGTGTTGTCGCCAGGGCTAGCTTAATAAAAGAAGGTTGCAATGAGGGAATGAATGATACCGGGCGGCAACACACGACGTAGTCGGGTGTTGTCGCCAGGGCTAGCTTGAAAGATGGGTGCAATCCGAACATAATCCTCCTTCTTCTATCTGTCTTTCTGCCGAGGTATCGCAGCTCCCGCTGACTTATTCTTCTCTTTCTTTTTGGCTTCACCAAGTATGTTGTCGGGGTTTTCAGAGTCTGCTCCTTTCTCGTCAAAACATTCCTCAAGTGTTGTAATGACACCACGAGTGAGTCTCACTGTTTTGTGCTCAGCGGGGAAAAGATCGAAAGCAATTGTAAAGGTACCACTGATCTTCTTGCTTTTGACAGTTCCAAAGAGGATGGTGTTGTTGGAAAGCTTATGGACTGCTTTCTTTTGTTCTGGATTCAACAGGTGGAACAGTCCTTTCCTGATTGCTCTGCAGCGGATGCCAGGCGCAATCTTTGGCTGCCGAGTCTTCTTGGAGTGCCTGGAGGTGGTCATGGGGATGGGACTGGCTTTCTTTTTGCCTGAGGATGCTCTGTTTGCATTGATTGCTTGAATGGCAGCTACTGTAGCATCTGCATGTTCAGATGCACTTGGGGAAGCTCTGCTGTTGGGGCGGGCACTGGCGAATGCAGGAACATCTGTGGGAGAGGCTACAAGAGGAGCCTGCAGAAGACTGGATGGGGATGATCTATGTTCCTTGGCTGGGAGCTTGGGCATGGGTTCCTCCATGTCAGAGTCATCATCATCTTCTCCATACAAATCAAGGCCATCCTCATCATGGGTGACCCCTATTCCAGCTGCCTCTGCGCCATTGTCGCCACCTGGAGATGCCATGGCTTCCTCCGGTCAATGTAATGATGCCGATGTCAACCAACAACCTGCAAACCTGATGACTATAGACATGAGGATCGAACATGTTGCCCGGTCATTCAATCCCACGAGCGCGTGACTGAGCCCAAAAATACGATGGAAACAACAACAACCAACAACAAGGCCGACCATGGCCAAAAAACCAGGGCCGACACTATTTCTTTGCACGATCTACTTCTAACTACTATAGACAACAAGGTTTGATAGTGGAAGCGGCCATTATACGCCATTGTTTGATTATTCTAAGCAATTCTAGCAGGCGATTTGAGGTACTAGTTCCGGTACTGTTTTAGTATCTTGAGGGGCTCCACACGAGTAACCATTAGACACAGAGGGCACCCACTATACAAGATCCTGGTAGCATTGGCATACGCTTCTGCATCTGCACACTCACTATCTAACCAAGAACCAGGAAGTGGCATATTATTCCTTGTTTTTCGTTTTTGTTTGTCCGGACATGATTTTTTGTGAGACTGACACATTTTCAAAATCTCTCTCCCTCTCCCCATCCACTTTTTCAAAAAATAGTTCATGCCAACGAGATTGCTTGAATTTTATGCCAACGAACCCAAACGTATAGAAAAAGAATGACCCCAACCAGCCCCCAGCCCCAGTACTGCAACGACTATATTGATATCATACCAGCAGGAAGTATGTACTAGAGAGCAAAGATGGCATGCTACTATGCATGCAGTTTAACGACTACATCCGCAGTCCAAAAATAATGAGACATAAAATTGATTTCCTCCAGTATGGTAAGGACTAAAGCAACTGCAAGCAAAGTAGTCGACGGACAACATCCCAGATTCCGGAAGGCGCTAGCAAGGCGGGCCGCCAGGAAGGTGCCTCCTCCATTGAAGGTGTGTGTCAAAAAGCGACAGCGCTATCGCCCAGGAACTGTGGCTCTCAGAGAAATTCGAAGGTACCAGAAGTCAACCAATCTCCTAATCAGGAGACTGCCCTTTCAGCGTCTTGTTCGAGAGATAGCTTCTGATATTAGAAAAGACATCAGGTTCCAAGGGTCTGCAATGGAAGCTCTCCAGCAAGCATCAGAAGCCCATCTTGTGGACATGTTCCAATGTTCCAACCTTTGTGCTATCCATGCCATGAGAATCACCATCATGCCAAAAGACATCCAGCTAGCCAGGAGGATTCGAGGTGGAAGGTTTTAGGTACTATTCTAGACCTGAAAAATTAACGTATAAGATAATATGTGTTCTTCTTTGTTGCCTTCTTTCATGCATACCCATATGTCTTTTGTCAGTGCAGCCTTGACTGTTTTTTGGTTTGCATGAGGGCGAAATTGTTTTCTTTTCGTGCACTTTGTGACTGTGACAACGCCTCTTCTAAGACCGTTAACCTGTGGTTATAAATATATATAGGTATACATATATAGATAGTAGTAAACCTAGTCTGTGCAAGGATCGAATCATGCGCCTGTCGTCTCTGTCATGCCAACTCGGGTCACATACATTCTGCGCCCTGTTCGAACTCATTACTTAGGCACAACTCTGGGAGTTCACTCTGCCCCTTCTGTAGAGTGAAACTACAGAGCAAATTGATTGTTTGACAGAGTCTTTCGTTTCCAGTGTCGTCAGAAGTTCCACTTTGGACAGTGAAAGCAGACCCACCAAGTGAAAGAGAGCCTCTCACTGCCCGGAAAGACAGACGCAACGAATACCTTAGATTGAAAAAGGGTCTTCCGACACTCTTCTGAGGAAGAACGTTTTGGTTTCTCGAAAAACTTTTTGGTTTGTTGCCAAGATGGATGGTGGGAGAAGAAAGTCCCAACGGATCCAGAAGCAAAAATCTTGTGACCTTCCCCGTGAATTGCCCAAATCCTAGTTGTACCCATATTTGCAGAAACAAAAGTTCACTGCAGCGTCATGCCGATGCCAACCCAGAGTGCGGTAGGTTGGTGTCAACCAACCAATGGAACATTCTGATGTCGGGTAAGTTGCCGCTTTTGGTCCTGCCAAATGTGGTCTTGGAGAGCATCGTTGCCTTAGGGTCTGGTCTTGTTGTAGAGGAATTGACGAGCTGATACGTAGAATAACAAGGAATTAGGGAGTCTGCACACACAACAATTAACCGTCTTATTTTAGCAGGTTATGATGCCCACATGGTGCTTCCTCCCCTATCCTAGTCCATCAGTTGGAGTCCCCGTGCATGCTATTTTTCGGGGATGACAGGGATGTCATAATTCTGTGACGGGTGCAGATAGGGCAACAGATCCCGATCTTCGAATTTCGAGTCGTTACCCATCCGGGGGTTCTACCAATCAACTGTGACCTTCCCATGGGACGGCTCCTCCCGGCGTACTTGAGGGGGGTGTCCATCTTATTTTAGCATGGGGTATCCAATTCAGGAACGCAGTTGATGACTCCTGAAGTGTAGAAATGCACTGGAGATGCAGGTGAAGAGCGCGGGAATCATTTTTGCAAAATGTGAGATGGTGCACACAAATTGTGAGGCGAAGCAGGTAGCAACCATGACTGAGGGTCATGGTGGCGAGAACCCATTAGGGTTAGAGTTTACATGCTGCGGAGTGTGGAAACTCGGTCGAGGGGTTCACCAGGCGTGCTGCTGCTCAACACGAAGCCTACCTTCATAAATTGTTTTGAACCATGATTCAGAAACAGCGACAACTATATAGAAATATAGAGAAATCCAGCTACATTGTTCTAACAAGAACCCATGAATTCAGAGCAGGTTGAAACCTTTTCGACTACCTTTTACGTGCTACCCACTGCGATGGTAACTCAATACAGAAGCTTACTTCCATTATACTTCCTTAACTAATTTGATAGTTATACAAAATAAACGTTTGTTTCAATTATCTCACTTTGTTGAATTATTCTATTTTTCTTTAGGCCCTCCAAATTGAAGAATAGATTTTCAATGACTTGACTATGTGCGCTCAATGCCAAGTAAGGTGAAGTCTAAAGGATTCTAAGGAGGTTAAGCTGTCTGATACAGAACAGGCCAACGCCCACCTTGGGTACAAGATGGCTGTTGGCTTACAAGCCTCACAATTTATCATTGTCGATATCCAATACCTTCTTCTTGATTGAGCCTGCATCAACATGGGTTGTCACTTGTGGTAGTGATCAACCTGAGTGGACTATCCTATGAAGATGACATGAAGTTTTTCATCCCTCGCCCTTACGTCCTCGCTTCGGCCTCTCTCGTCTCGTCGCCTTCCAAGTTTATCTCGCTCTTCTCGCTCTTTTTCCTCGCCGTCCGTTGAGTTTTCTCGCCTCGTCAACATGCTGTTTCTCACTATTCGTTTACGGGGGGGTTGATTGTCAATATCAGCTCGTCAACGTAAAGGAAAACTTGTGGGATTTGTACCCCATACTGCATTTGGTCTTCTTGAGAGACTCTTGTGGTTTGCCTAAACGGCTGAAGTGTGTGGTTGACGCTGAGGTTGAGAAAGTTCTAAGATGACGAAGAGTCAGATATCATTTGAGTCCGGCAGGGCTTCTAAAGACCCTCCCGAGACTGAGATTGTGGGAGGAGATGAAGATGACAACCTTGATTTTGGCGGCATTGACCTCGCTCCTCGAGCGCCTGGCTCGACCAAGGCAGTTGCATTGAGCGAACCCCGGCGACTTAAGCAAGAGAGTGACAGGCGAGTAAGTACTGGAGACACAAGGTCGACGCGCTCCGAACCAGTTGGCATTACTGAGTCCGGCCGAGAAGGAGGTAAGAAATCAAATGTGGCGACTGTGTTCATTCCTAGGGAGGATTTCTACGAGTACTACTGTGGAGGAATCATTGGAGCTCGCGGTGACCGGTTCTGCCTGTTGCCTCCGGGCGCTTGCACGTATCGGTCTCATGGAGACAAGTTCATGGTTGAAGTGGACCGAGCGTTCGTGGCCATTCCGGACCACCCCACCAAACCGTTGGTGTTTGTGACCCCTGTTGTGGATCTCACCAAGGTTGACCGAGATGTCCAAAAGGAAATAGAGGAATGGGAAGGCAGACACTTCCCGGTCAATGACCTCGTCTTGGCTCTGGAAGAACGCTCTGCGATTGAGTCTAAGCCAGAAAAGGGAGGACCATCTACGTCGGTAGCCTCCAGCGTGAAATACAAGTCTGTGTCCGAAATAACTCAGTCGTCCAAGAAATTGGACATGGAGCTTCGCAAAGAGCAAGAAAGCCTTCGAATGGCTAGTGTTAAGTTGGAAAACGTTTTCGTCCTGGAACGAACTAGCGAACTTCCGTCTGAAGACAATATGCAACAGGCTGTCAACTTAGGAGATCTAGGCGACATCGTCACCAAAATATGGAACACTATGACATTTCAGCAAACTCAAATCAAGACCTTAGAATCAGCCTTGGAAGCGTCGCATCAACGTGATCTGGGCCACATCCAAATCTTGGAGGATCTAGGTTCAAGTGTCAGACTGTTGAAGTCTATGATTGGTGAGAGGCCTGTGGATGGAGGGTTGTCGCCAAATCTTTGGTCATATGCTGCTTCCATTCAGGACTCTTTGCACGCAGCCTCGTTGGAAATGATGCCCTCCAGCAAAGCATGCGAGCTGGGCAGAGGAACCTCAAAGAGTTTCCAACAACTACAAGACGACTACTATCAACTTGCATGCACGTGTTCTTGACCTTGAAGACCATGTGGACGATATGGCAAAGGCCGACCCAGAGACTCCAACTCTGGTATCACGTTCGAACACTTCGGAACCCCAGGACCCTCAAGGTCCAGCCACAACAAGAACGGAGTCCTGGAAGCTTAGGTCGAGGAACTCAAGGACATATTGTCTACCTTAAACTCGAACGTAAGGCCGCTTCCATTCAGGACTCTTTGCACGCAGCCTCGTTGGAAATGGATGCCCTCCAGCAAAGCATGTGAGCTGGGCAGAGGAACTCAAAGAGTTTTCCAACAACTACAAGACAACTACTATCAACTTGCAGGAACGTGTTCTTGACCTTGAAGACCATGTGGACGATATGGCAAAGGCCGACCCAGAGACTCCAACCTCTGGTATCACGTTCGAACACTTCGGAACCCCAGGACCCTCAAGGTCCAGCCACAACAAGAACGGAGTCCTGGAAGCTTAGGTCGAGGAACTCAAGGACATATTGTCTACCTTAAACTCGAACGTAAGGCCGCTTCCATTCAGGACTCTTTGCACGCAGCCTCATTGGAAATGGATGCCCTCCAGCAAAGCATGCGAGCTGGGCAGAGGACCTCAAAGAGTTTTCCAACAACTACAAGACGACTACTATCAACTTGCATGCACGTGTTCTTGACCTTGAAGACCATGTGGACGATATGGCAAGGCCGACCCAGAGACTCCAACCTCTGGTATCACGTTCGAACACTTCGGAACCCCTGAACCGACCCCCAAGGTCAGCCACAACAAGAACGGAGTCCTGGAAGCTGAGGTCGAGGAACTCAAGGACAATAGTGTCTACCTTAAACTCGAACGTAAGTTCGCTCCTCAGGCACGACCCCATCAAGGATCTTGAAGGGAATGTCATTACTGTTCGAGCCGATTGCGACGATCTTAAACGTCGGATCACGGGGTTAACACTTATCAGTTTGGAGAAAGAACTATCGGATCCTGGCATGATGTCCTGAACGTCCTGGGAGGGTCGTTGGAGCTCGTTTCCTGGGGTTATTCGTGGACATCTTCACTGCACTCTTTTTGTCTTCTCAGGACTTCTCGTCAGGAAAGGACTATGCAGAAAAGTCAAGATCGTCTCAAGGCATCAAAGCCACCAGATTAGAAGTTGACGTCATGTCTACCATGTCCCACCGTCTCCCCTCATTCTGTTTGGTAAGACCGAGAGCATCCAAGCCTGGTCGAGCCCGAAGATGGGTTTGGATACAAGTTGAAGACTTTCAGCATGTTCTCAGGAAGGAAAGCCAATCCTGCGAGACAAGAGATCATCAAGCGGCTCGCGACTTGGTAAAGAAAGTCAAAGAGTCCATCACTGGTCTGGCTTGGCTACGGAACTGGCTCGCCGGGTTCTTAACGACTCTGTGGACCATCTCTGAGACTGGTTCATGTTCCTCACGGAATGGCGCGAGGAATTGGTCGAACAGTGCAACTAAGAACCCGCCAGAGCTTGAGACTTCCTTGGCTTCCACTCTCAATCACTTTTCGATTACTTGTCTGGACCTCGAAGTGAGGTTGCTGAGATTAGTGATTTCCACTCTCTGGAGGGAAAAGCGAAAGTGATTTGGGCAGTTCTCCAAGTCAATATTCGTATAGAGGAATTTCGTGTGGCCAAGTACAAGTCCCATCACGTCACCACGATAGCCATGTCCAACTTCATCATGAAGAACCGCGTTGACGTGGCACATGTGGACAAACAAGACCTCAGATTGAATGAGGTTTCCAAGGCATCCAGCAGCAGTGAAACCCACATGGCTGACATGACTACGGAACTCAAGGCCTTCAAACAGACCACGGGAAATCGTCTTGTTGCCATTGAAACGAAGGTGGACAAGATCAAGTAGGAAGCTGGCAAACCTCTAGCACCGGTGGCGTTGCAAGAGCTGCAGCCTCCTCCCGTTCGGTCAGGCACACTTTTCGTCCTGATCCGGAGCCACCTCCTTCCACCTGTCCCCCACCATTAGTGGGGACACGCCCTTCGCTGCACGGTGTCATCAGGGGCACTCGTCTCCCCTCGAGCACAGTCTCCCGTGTGGTCTCATTTTGGACTCCACCAATCCGGATTGGCTACCTGCCACAGATGGGATCCCCACCTTTCATGTGACGCAGGTCGTGACAAGAGAGTCTGCTCTTGGTCAAACCTGTCTCCCGTTCCGTCCAACCTTGTGACGACATTGGAGCTTTCCTCAATACCTTGACACTTTTCCCTCGTGGTGTTCACGAACTTCCGGCTCTCCTGTTCAATTTGACGATTTTATCTACGTTGGGCACGCATCATTTCTGGTTGTCCGTGCGTCCTCGGAGCATACCGGCTTCCGTTCGACTTCAGCACTTCTGTTTGGACCATACATGCCTCGGTGGCATTACCGGCACTGTCTGTCATCTTTCTATCGTTGGGACTGATTCAGTGGAGATCACAGCTTCAGGCGCTCCTCGTGACATGAGCACCATCCTGTCTACAGCGCTCCATGCAGTGACCGCACCCCTTTCCTCCAGCGTTCGAGGTGTGCTCGCAGTGATCCCTTTGGTGGTGGCTGAGCGATCATCTCCTTTGTATCATGGTCTTGGACTTCTCCCTTCTCGTCCGACACTGGACACATGGGTGGTGACCCCTGCCAAGTATGCTCGCCAGGTTTCTGGGCGTACGGCCACTCACATCTCTGGAGATGACTCAGGCGTATGACATGGTGAGACTCAGGAGCATCCTTTCGGCTCCTCTACAACTCACCCTCGTGGGTTCACTCCTTTAGCCGCTCTCAGGGCGTGTTACGCTGCGTCCTCTGGTCTTTCTTCGCCAGAGGTCGCACCTTTTTCACCTGATGCTGCGCTTGAAACCAAGTGGGACAAGTCGGAGGTCTACAAGCAGAGCAGTTACCGGAGGACGACGCCACCACTGGAACTTACCTCACGGACGATGAGTTGTCCATGTACACTGTGTTATCTATGGTGACGATTTATCTTATGACTCTGATGACGAGTTCGACCCCACCAAGCTCCCCAGCTTGGACCAGTCGTCTATGGTCCCTGAAGCTGTGCTTTTCTCTCAGGAGGACACGAAGAGAGACGCTCGGGAACACAAAGCGGTCAAGAGCGATTCAGCGGCCGTTCCGGAACATCTCTGGATTCAGCATTGCCTAGCTGACGGGCCTTCACACTGGAGCAACGGTCCCAGAGAGGCGCAAGCAGTTGCCATCATCCTCAATTTTTTGCAACCGAGAGCTCTTCGATGGTGGAAGCGCCATCTTACTCAGGATTTCGCCAACTGGTACCGAGAGCAACACAACACTCCCAAGTCAACAGCCAAAGGGATCTGCTCCACGGCGGTGAGGAAATATTCTCGAACCATCAAGGACCCAACGGGTGCCAAACTTCCTGACGTTCCAACCGTCTGATCCAACAAGCCCGTCAAGTGGCTGTGTACCGATGGAGCAATAAGGGACGAAGGCATACATCCGGTGGACTCTTCAGTTTACGGCAGGAAAACTGGCCACCGAAAGAGGCTCGATTTGCTGGCAGCACGAGATGCTCTACGGAGGGCTGCACTGTCATCTTGGTGGGAATGGATGCATGGCTCTCGACCTTTCTTCTGGCGTTGGCAGGAAGAAGCTCGAGATTGTTGCGCGATGGGATGCTTGTTCATTTC
>CAICTM010002711.1:0-12230 GCA_903772945.1 Seminavis robusta | reverse complement strand
GCAATCCGGTTCCTCCTTTCGATACGTATGATGCCGTGTTGCATCTTGGAAAGGTACCCGCAGATTCTCTTGACTCGCTCTAAGTGCCATTCTTGGTGCTGCCCGAAATCTGGACATCGTCATGGTGGCCGTGGCATATCGAACCTTCCAATTTGGATGCCCACTGTAGACTACCGATGAGTGACTGATATATCTTTGTTGTGTCCATATCGAGTAGTCTGTTGTGTCAGTCTCTGGGGGGTCTCCTTTGATGAGTGGAGATGAGACTTGTTTGGGCATGTTGCCGAAGATTCGTTGGTAGTTGCTGAGTACCTTCTCAATATATTTGCGAGGTGCGTAACTCATACTCGTTCTCATCACGGAAGAAGTCACATCCTAGGTGGAAGCTGATGGCCACGGTTCCCTTTAGTTTGAACTTGTGCTCCCTTCCAATGTCGCGATGATCTTGGATGCGTCTTTGCTGACAATAAGGAGGTCGTCTACGTACACAGCGATGTATTCGTAGTAGCTCCCTTTGTCTTCATCCAGATGTCTGATTCGGCTTTTGAAGGAAGAATCCCATCGAACGAAGAACATCTGCAATCGTTCATGCCATCGTAATCCAGAAGACTTGAGTCCGTATAGGGCACGGCTGATGATGAGGGTGCATCCTTCTCGATCTCCAAATTCGGGCCTGCGACAACGTACACCTTCTCTTTCGTATATGATTCCAAGTAGGCGTTTCCAATGTCTGTTGCCCATACCTCACAATCATTGAGTTCTGCGAGGAATGTGAGGATACGAATCCCTCGTAACGAAACCACACTGGAATAGACGGAGTCTACTGGTGTATCAGTGAGATGTCCTCCAGCGACAAGTCGTGCTTTGTGTCGCCCATCGTGTTTGACTGCGTACACCATATGCACTCGAATCTTCTTCCAATCTGGTCCAGGGTTATGTCCCTTTCCTTTGTTGATGAAGGTCTCGTACTCATCAATCTGATTAAGCTCGATCATCTCGGCATCTCTCCACTTGGTATCTCCATTTCGCGCGTCTAGTTCCATGGCTTGATCATGGTTGCGCGGAACTTGGAATCCGTACATGAACACGGGCTTGGTCCTGAAGGAGTGAAGCTTTGCTTGGTTAGCCGCTCGTACGAGTCGCTTTTGAGTCTTTGCGATCTTCTTGAGCCCTGGTAGTTTCCATCCAACTGTGTCTAGTAGACGTGCTCTTCAGCATAGATGGCGACCGTGACTGGATCAGACTCATGTACTCCCATCTTGTCTTTGGTGGTAAGAGGCTCCCAAGTTATCTCTCCGGTTTCCCATTCAACTTGTACGTTGTACCGTGAACCCTTGTATCGTTCCTTGTCAGATGATTTGATGGGACCTTGGTGATCCAAGATCTTGCGGAACTTCCATGTGCCATCCCCAAGTTGGTCTTGTTCAATGTAGTCCAACGATATCGTTGTAGGCTACGATTTCCTCTCTACTCGTCGTTGACTCTGCATTTTGAACTTGATCATGTCCGGTGTTGTTTGAACCTTCTCCTTGTGATTTGACTCTTTCAAGGATCTTGGCTTTTACTCGGGTTCCATCTTCTCGGTGGCATGAGAAAGGTTCTTCCTAACATCTGTTCAGGAGGTATATCCTGATTTCGGTGGTATTGTCAGTCTTCATTGCCTGTTTGTTGAAGATGAATGGCTCCTCCGCACTAGATGATCCTTTCTCGAGGCTCATCCTTCTGATGGTTCGCGATGTTGTCATCATCGTATTGACCTTTCTACCTGGGGCATCTCCCTGAGAGGCGGTTCGTCCATCTGGAGTATTCTCTTCTAGAATGGTCTCCCCTATCTCCCCTTTCTCGTCATCGTCTGGAAGGCAAAGGCTCTGGTTCATTGACGATAGTGCAGTTCCACTCTTCTATCTTAGACCCTGAACGTATATGCGCTCTGGGATTGTTCCTGACTCGACATCAATTTAAGGTTGTTGATCCCTTCCTTTGCGAGTCTGACTCTGGACCGACATATGATCTGTTTGTGTATCATCGGTAAGGATCTTGAAGGTGAGTTGATGTCCAAGTTCCAGGCAAATCCCAACGAAGCGTCCACGAATTCTGAAGACTTGTTGTGTCGGGCTGGGCATTGTACCTTGGTCTTGTATCTCTGGAACATAAACAACATCCCAAAATAGGAATACGAGCAGAAAGCTGATATCCACGGTTTGTCAGTGGAGAACTTCAAGTGGTGTCGTCCATCGGTCGATTTCTCTGATGTTGGTTCATAACACGCCTATTTTCCTATTTGCTGGCACAGTACCAGAGCTTTCGGCATTCAAGTTCCGCTTCAGTCCTATTGAACCAGTTATGTTTGCGTTAAGATGTGTTCCATCTTGTTTGCGAAGTTTTGATGCTGTAGTGGGGTGTCAGATTGCCAATCGTCAATGATACGTACGAATTATCTCTTTTTCTCGCGCGGAAGTCTGTGCTGAGTGTCCATCAGAGATAAGCTTGTCCATTGCTCCCTTGTTCGTATGACATTCTCAAGGGTGTTGACAAAATCCGCAGTGGAAGACATATCCGAAACATCGATGACAAAGCGATTTACGCCAAATGAAGATTTGTGCCATCATTTGACCTCCGGTGCAAATGGCGGGTTGTGTCGTGCAAAGTATAGTATCCGTAGCATACTGGTTATTGCGTCGCCATACATTATGAGCCGGGAAAGGTGATTTTATGGTTTGCTTGATTTGATGTCCAGCTTGGATATTGGACGCATGTTGGGTAGTCCTGTTCAAATGTACGACGAATTTTTTTCAACGGGAACCTGGAGAAAGACTGGACTGAACTTTCGGTAGTCTGGTGGTTTAGGAGTGGACTGTGTGGCTGGGATAGTGATGTGGTCTTTTGACGGGACGGTATCAGAATCAAAGGCAGAATAGACGGATTCTGCAAGGATGAACGGTTGGTTGAGGTTGGAGACAATCTTGTAGGCTTAGAGAAAGGTAGCATGGTTGATGCTCAGTGGATTCTCGTCTAGTGGAGTGATTGCTTCAACTGTGGGTGCATGATGCGGTTCACGGTGTTTGTAATGCCCTTGTGAATCGAAAGCATAGTTGGGTGGTGCATCATCTTCGAGTTTGATACGATTGTACCAGTCGTCGTGGTCACTGTGTCTGAAGTCGAGGACTTTGGGATCCCATAACTCGCCAGATGTCAGAATGACATGGGTGAGTGTTGTAAGTTCATTGTCGGAAGGAGGGCACATTCGCATGTACGGGAGTCCATTGACAATATCCAGAGGAATGATGAAGCCATCGTTGGTGTGGATGCATTGTCTGCCACCACATAGGAGGGATCGATCATCAACTCGGTTCTTGTAGTGCTCGATCTGACCGGATGCATGGATGGTACGGTTGATACCATGTTAGGCATATTGTCGTAGCAAAACGATGATGGGACCGCCCGGTGTGAAGTTCTCTCTCTTTTTTTTTTTAGATCAGCGTTTCCCAAGAAAGAGTACGATGGGAAGTACTCATGCTACCATGGTGCCAAAGAAGTTCAGCCGCACAAACGCACCGGTACCTCGAGGCAAACGGGTCATTCTCACCACATATGTGGATGCGAACCTCTATCACGATCTCATCAGTGGCCGTCATTACCGGAGTCCTACACCTAGCGAACAAGACCCCATCGACTGGTTCAGCAAGCTACAGTCAACAGTCGAGACCGCAACAGTTCGGATCTGAGTATGTTGAGCCCGTACCGCCACTGAACAAATCATTGACCTACGGAGCAGTTCAGGTACCTAGGAGTACTGGTCGACACGCCGACATGATGTTCGGAGACAACGAGACGGTAGTCAACACCGCCTCGATGCCACACTCAAAGATTCTCAAAAGACACAAATGCGCTTTCCTACCACCGTACTAGGGAAGCCTTGCTGCAAGTATCTTGAGATTCATCATATCCCTGGATTACTAACCCTGCAGATATCCTAAGCAAACACTGGGACTATACATCGGTATGGCCTATGCGAATGCACTGCTGTTTTGGTCAGGAGATACCAAGGATTGCGGTAAGAAAACTCAGAGTCGACAGTCGCCACTGAGGGAGTGAAAGCGTTACAGTTCCTCCACGCTCAGAGTATCCGTGAGTAGATTGATTATGTTTTATGAGTCAACACGATGGAACAGAAGACGCTGGCAAGAACACGTTTCAACGAAACCAAAGGACACGGTAAATTGGAGTATTCAACAGGAGTAAAGCATCCTGCCAACGAACCGTTTCCCGCAGATACACGTTGACTCCGTATCAACTACCACGATGTATTGATCCAACACGCTACAACTAGCTTTACTGATCGCATCAATCAAAGCTCACAACACAGATTATGAATTACTAAGAAGCGAACTTGCATTACCTTGCACTCGTCTTGAATAGTTGCAGTTGATCTCGTCGGGTGGTAGCTACCTCTACAAGATCCCTCTATTCAAGTAGTATTTCCCCACGTTAGCATCCCAAAGCACCCAGCACTGCATGGTGGAACAGTTGTCTACATGGGACTTCATATTGAACTGAGTGTACTTCTAGACCTTGCCATGTCTGTTTTCTCAGCCCTTGGAGACAATCCTTATCCAACAGGCTTCATCCGAGGAACCTTTGGAGCTGAACTGGGTGCAGGAGCTGAAGTCTCCGAGTTGCTTGGATTTGCCTTTACTGGAACCACACAGGATATTGTGGGAGGATCAGTTGTGACGGACATTGATGCTGCAGTTGGGGCTGGTATTGGAAGTGCTTTGGTGTCAAATCTCAATGGACTTTATTCCCTGGAGTTTACTTTAGGTGGAGGCATTGGTGGTGGCTTTGGTATTGGATATGGCATCACTTCCCCATTGAATGGATCAAACCAGCCAACAATCTCCCCGAGCACATCTCCGAGCAGTTCCCCATCAGTCAGCAATTTGCCAAGCATTAGCTCTGCTCCATCAACCAGTGCTCAGCCCAGCATTTCCCCGTCAGTCAGCATAATGCCAACTAGTACCTCTGCTCCAACAACCTGTGCTCAGCCCAGCAGCAAGCCTTCCCTCCTTCCTAGCTATGTTCCATCGCTCAGTGTGCAACCCAGCACAACCCCAAGCACTTCCCCCAGCAGTATCCCTTCTGATCTACCAAGCTCATCCCCAAGCAGCATGCCAAGTGCAATGCCATCAGCCCAGCCAAGTGATGGTCCAAGTAGGACACCCAGCAACACACCTTCAGCTGTCCCTTCAGCTATCCCTTCAGCCATCCCTTCAGGCCAGCCAAGCTCGCCCCCAAGCATCAGTGGAAGTGCATTACCATCACTCCAACCCAGTGCTGCTCCTAGCAGGACACCCAGCAGAATCCCTTCTGCTCTACCAAGCTCATCACCAAGCAGCATGCCCAGTGCATTGCCATCACTCATGCCCAGTGCCGATCCTAGTAGCAACCCCAGCAGTGCACCTTCTGCTCTGCCAAGCATATCCTCAAGCAGGATGCCAAGTGCATTGCCATCGCTCATGCCCAGTGCGGGTCCTAGCAGGACACCCAGCAGTGCACCTTCGCTTATGCCCAGTGCGGGTCCTAGCAGGACACCCAGCAGTGCACCTTCTGCTCTACCAAGCTTATCCCCAAGTGCATTGCCATCACTCATGCCCAGTGAGGGTCCTAGCAGGACACCCAGTGGGGAGCCTTCCGCCATTCCAAGCTTAAGCTTGAGCCCCAGCCAGGCTCCTACAAAGCCTTGTTCATCAACTACAACTTCAGATGTGTGCACACTTATACAAGATGGGGTAAGTGAGCTTCATGTGAACACTTGCATTGCTGGTGGCCTATTCCAACACTAACTTTCTCTGTATCCTTGAATAGGGACAATTGGATGTTTGTTTTGATTCTCTGTTGCCTGCCACCAGTGATGTGACTGTTCAAACTTTCACCCGGGGTGATCTGGGTGGTGGGTCAGAGTTCTATGATGTATTTGACCAAAATGGAAACATCTTGGGACAAAACAATGGTTCTGGTGGGAGTGACTGCGATTCAATCTATGGTCAGGCTGATTTTGTTGTGGCACAGGCCACATTCAACTCTTGGGTAGCCGCTGGCTTTGTCAGTTTCATAATGGATGCCTCTACAGACGTGAGTGCCCTACTTTGCGCCATCCAGAATGATGCATACATCAATCTGGTCTATACCGACACAACACCCAGTACCGCACCCAGCTTAAGCTTGGCACCAAGCCTGAGCTCGGTACCAAGCCAAATACCAAGTATGATTCCAAGCTTGCCACCAAGCATAAGCTTGGCTCCAAGTGTGATTCCCAGTCAGGCTCCTACCAAGTCTTGTTCAACAACTACAACTTCAAGTGTGTGCCCAATTACAACAGATGGGGTAAGTGAGCTACATGTGAACACATGCATTGCTGGTGGTCTGATTCCAACATTAACTTTCCTGTATCAATCCTTCCATAGGGACAATTTGTTGGGGATTCGCGATTAGGGATTCAACCTGTACCTCTGTACTAGAATTTGATGTCAGTAGCAAAACTGGTAACCCACCCACTTTTTCAGTAGTATCTCAATAGCAACAGTAACTACTAGAAGAGAGCTTAGAGCAACTAACATACTACTGAAAAAGCGGTCTACTATCGAAGAAGCGAAGAGGAGCCTATCGAGTCAACGGTAGCAGGAAGAAGATCGCGACGCGAAGAGAAGAGGAGCGAGTATCGGCCGAACGCCGATCGCGACGAGTAGAAGACCGTCGAGGACGACGCTACCGTTGCAAGGATCCGAGGACGGATTGCGAAGAGGATCGATAGAGACCAAGACTGTCGAAGCATCGACAGCAACAGCAAGAAGCCTGTCGAACGAATGACAGCAACGAAGGATCCGAGGACGGATCGACCGCGACGACGCAGCGAGTTTCGTCGGCGGCAACACGAGAGGAGACTGCAGCCAACGACGCGAGTATCGGTCGACCGCAGCAGCAAGAGTTTCATCGGCAGAATCCACAAGGATTGCCGAGAGCCGACAGCATCCAGCCGGAACTGTCAGAGCCAACAACAAGCGCGAAAGCCATAGTGCCAGCGCAGGGGCCAAAGGAAAGGCACCCAACAAGGAATCAACAATTACAAAGAAACGGGTTCGGAGTGGAAACGACGCACAGTGTGTGAAGCAATCGTTCCCTCCCTGCAAGATCTTTAGTAAATAGATTTAACACTCCCTAGCCAGGAGTATAATTTGAAGTTTATCGCCCCATACCAAAGACGAATAAGTAGTCGGACGAGAACTTAAATTAAAGAGCTAGTCAATCAAAAAAACAACGAATTGAAATAGCCACCTACCGTAGCATAAGACAATGAGCGGTAGAGGTAAAGGACGAGGTGGCCGAGGAGGCGGCAAAGCACGAGGGCATGGAAGAACCAACCCATCGTCGAACCAGCAGAAGGTTCATGCAAAGCCCTCGACCAACATGTGTTCAACTTTCGGTCAGACCAGATGATACGAAAATGGGAGAAGATCGTCCTCCACGTTGGACAAACGATGGGTGACGAATGAGCAATGAGCTACGCAACCTGAAACAGACAGTGTTTGGTAGCACCGGTGTACTCAAGAGGAACCCGGAACAGGTTGACGCGCAGCGAACACGTGAACAGAACAACCTCGTCTCCTACGCAACCCAAGAAAGCCTACGGCTACTAGAATCAGAGATCACCGCAGTCACCAATGACCCGACTCTCGGTAGCCTACAGCACACTAACGATAGAAAAAGCAAAACTCGTTAATGAAATAGCCGACCTTACGGCAGCCATAGCCGACCCACCGGAAGAGGAACTCCGGGGACTCGAGAAAGCAGAGTATGGAGGGCTCAATGAAGACCCACCTTACAGGTTGCAAAACTACAAGAAAAAAAGGCAAAGCATTCAACTTGATCACTGGGCAGTGCACCCGACTATTAAAGGACAAGATGAAGCAGAACACGAACTATCGATGACGTCCTGTTAAGATGCGACCCACTGGAGCTAAAAAAATGATCCACAAGACGACATGGCCCAGACCGATGATAATTTTGTGTACACCCACATTATTCCAACTGGAAAAACAACTGTTGAATTTCCACCAAGGGAGCTTTACCGCTTCCGAATACCACGAGCAAATTTACACGAAACGGGACATTGCACAATCCGTGGTATTTCCAAGCTACACGACGAGCACTTGCTGCATACGGCAAACCTACTCCACCAGACACAGAATACGCTGACCTGGGAGTCGAAGACCAGAGACAGTCTCGGCAACGCAGAGGAAGGTACTATAGTTAATCTTCTTAACAAAAGTTCCGATAAACTTTAGGAGCGAGAGCTTTGGATCCCGTCAGAGATAGCTCCAACAGCTATGCTGGCCTAAGCTCCAGCACCCGCAGCTGGCTATCTCCAGCCAAAGCAGCAAGAAAGGATCGTCCTTTCCACAATAGTTAAGAAAATAGTACGAAAGATTGAGACCGATCCTGTATTAGCTTGTAGCCCCTTTTGATACCGCAGCAGTTGATACTATCCTGTTTGAGCCGGGCAGAAGCAGTAGGAGTGTAGCAGTAAGTACTGTTCCAGACTGCCACTGCACGATTGAATAACGAAGGCCCCCAGCTCCTGAGGAGAGTGGCCCAAAGGTCCAGCAGAGAGCTCTGCTGGCCCTCCTGTCTGACTGAAGGACCAAGTCCTGGTTTGGTGCCTAACTGGAGGTGTTGGAATACTCCTGAGGCACGACAAGGCTCCCTGAACTGCCTGACTACCGCTGTCCTGAGGAAGGGTTTCAGCGAGTCCAGTCCACTACTTGGGTATTGAACTGATCCTTCTAGAAACATTATTGGATTAACAGTCGCATATAATTTGCAGGCAGTTTTAAGGGAAGGAGAGTCTCCAGGCTGACAAGGAGCCCTCCGCATTACAACAATCAGTGCTACACTACAGTTACAGTTGGATTCATTGATTTCATTGGATTTTGAGGTGATTTCAAGGCCCATCTTGAAGTCCTAAGTCAACAATCTTCTGGTCAATTCTGACAGCTCTAGTCTTCACCACAGTGACAACCACCTTTGCATTGGCCCTCTACCATCTACAAGACCAACACAAAGCCCATTGCCATTGCCTCGAGGACCTCATTCCCAACCTCATTGACAACGGCAGCTACTACTGTACTCGAAGCAACGACACGTCGATAGCGAGCTAGCACGAGAAGCAGTCAATTCACTCGAAAGAAGAAGCAGTTCTTTACTGGTCCCGTGACTGAGTCTCGAGGAACGAGACTTATTGCTTTCGCACCTATCTTGGCAATCGTGCAAGCTTTTACGTCCCGAGGAATTTGGCTACTTATCAAGAGCAACAGCACTTATCTCCTTTCAGCACGGGCTTATCGCTTTGCAATCCTTTGAGCCGATTTTACGTGGAACGTTTGGATTTATTGTTGATCCGAGGCTTATCTCTTGAGGGATCCACGGAACTTTCACTCGTCCGTGCAGTTTCAGTGTCACGAGTTTCCGTCCTAAACTGTTCACGATTTCACGGAACGCTGAAGAACAAGCTCAATCAGCCAATCAAAACGTCCTGCAGTTTCGGTACTTATTACGATGCCCTGAGTCAGTACGTTGCAGTCACACAGAACAATATCGAGTTCTTCTGCGATCCTGGATCTCCGAAGACTTATACGACAACAGTTCCCCGTTCTGAAAGCAGGCTCCCCTCGGTAACCTGTTTGCGCTCACATTTTCAAGGTGTTTACGTGGTCGAGTCATTGAAATCGTGAAATTCGCATCTCCGTACGGAGCCAACCCACGAAGAGAGCTCGGAGGAGCCGAGACCAAGAGGTCAATTCCTTGGCTGAAACTGGTACAGTGGATCCGCCACCCCTTGTTTAGTCAGTGGGTAACTCACCTTGGATTCTGAAAGCTTTTGTGGGGAGATTCATTGACCCAAGTTGACTGGCTCCACGTGGCAAAATCCACCAAAACCAAGGCAATTCCCAGCACCAAGGCACACAGGAATCAGGTCCCAGCCCTTGTACCTGGTCCACCTTATTCAAAGACACCCAAATTGAATTTCCTAGGCCCCTAGCAAGGTCCCAGGAAGTCCCCTTTGTGCTTCCCAGCTACAGTTGAGTCAGCCTTATTTCTGCTACAAGGCTGAAAACCAGTGCTTCCCCGGTACAGCAGGTACACCTCTTCTTTGTCCAGTAACAAGAGGCACCATGTCTTTCTACGGTTCTACACGATGTGAGGACCCTTATGCCCCTGGCACTCCGACGTTGGCTGGCACAGCGTTACTCTGGTCCCCAACAAGTCCATGGTAGCTAACTTGTGCTCCGCCCCACCACACCAGTGGAGCTGGCAAAGCAAACCTGCCTACCGCGCACGCATCGGACACACAGCGACCACCAGATTGACTACAAATCCGTCTTTGACATTCTTGAGAGGAGGCCGGCACCAATGGCCTATGGTAGGACCAATCACCAGCTGGGTGATGGGAAGAATTTCAGAGCTGTCCTCGACAGCTTCAGTTGTCACCCAGATCTCATTTATGACGCCAGCCATGGAAGACGTGCTGTCCGCTTTCAAAGGCAACAGGTCACCGTTGCCCGGCAACTCGACCATCATGAGAGCTTGACCACGAGTCCCTTCAGACGAAACCTGAGAGCTGTGATCATGAATCATTCTAGCAAGACATGAGAACTGACCACGAACCTTCAAACGAAAGATGGAAGCTCAGTTCATCGACCTTGAAGGACCAACTGACAACTCAACTTGAAGCCTTGGTCAGTGGTAGTGCTAGGCCACCTGTCACAGCACCTACACCTGCTTTGACACCATCAGTTCATGGGGAGACCAATGCCACTCCACTGTCAGCCATGGGCAGAGTGCTGATGGCGTCCACAAGCCGACTGGTGACAGCGCTATTGGTCCCCAACAGCTCCACAGCCCAAAGAAGACAGCCAGCGCCACAGGGTACTCGGCATGCCCTGCCATACAGCAAGGATGCCATTGCCCATCCAGACGTTGACCATTCGCCTCTTGTACCAACAACAGCTGCCCCACCAATGTAGCCACGTGCTCCATCCCTCCCAAGCTAGCTTGTGGAGAGTTGCCTGTCCAGACCCATGCGTGTCCCAGTAGCGAGCCACCAGCCAACTTTGCCCCGTGCCACACCCTTCATGCCCTCGCTGGTGCCCATCCATCGTTGGATGATGGGGAGATTATCGAGCTTCCAGCCCTAGTAGTCATCCAACCTCTGGGAGATCATGATGGCAAAAACTCCAGCCAGAAGCAACCAGCTTCCAGAGCTGGTGCCAAAAACATTCCAGTTGCACAACCAAATAGACCAAGTGTGACTCCCACTCAGTCACTCTACAACCAAGAGCACAATGAGCAGACTCACACAGTGGTGACCCCCAAGCAAACCTCTCCAAGGCACAGAGCACACAAGGTTCCCACCACAACCAACACGGCAGGAGACCAATGGATCCATCCCTACAGTGAACCCAAGGTTCCCAGAGGTTCCCACAGAACCACCAACCTATGGCACAGTCAATGCCACAAGACTCGTACCCAATGAGGTGCCGTTGTCTTTGGTAGGACCAGCCTTGGTCCTACCATCACCAGTCCATTTGCCAGGAGGCCCACCAAGCAGATACCTCTGCTCTTGGTGGAATCCAATGGGGAGCAACCACAGCAAGCACCTTTGACCAAGGCAGCTTTGGTGTCTCCTACTCAGGAGCTGACTGCCATGGTGTCGCCTTCCCAGAAGCTGACCGCCACCATGCTTTCTACCCCAAGCTGGCTGACATGGCTTAGTGCATGGCAATGAACAATCCCGGTGACGCCCCTGGATTTTCGGACGGGCAACTAGACTACGTCCCTGTCTGGTACGCCCATCCATCCCATCCGTCAAGGGACATGATTGCGGGGAAGAAGGCCGCTCCACTGAGAGCTTGCCGCCGCTGAATTCGGCCTGTGGCAAAGCCACGAATATTTGTCTACATATGAAGAAAACAAACAACAGCTATGATAGCAACCAGCACCGCCGACAACTACCGAGTCTGGTCATGCTGAGAAGCATGCAATCATTTCGCCTACCTTTGGTCCAGCAACCGACCAACCATGCAAGTCCCTCCACTTGTTAGATCTCCAATCTCACATTGTGTTCCACTAGCAGTCGATGCTGAGTGGCATGAATTGTATATCTTTCTTCTTTT
>CAICTM010002710.1:0-12230 GCA_903772945.1 Seminavis robusta | reverse complement strand
TTGCCAATAGGTTCTTGCAAATCATTCAAATGAAGGAAGAGCCTGATGAACCAAAGGCCAGTGACATTAATCCTGACATTTTGCCCATGGAAATTCAAATCCCGTCTACAGTCGAACGCGATCCAAACGGACCTCCAATGCTCTTCCTGACCCTGAGAGGGAAAGGCCTCAAGTACATCGGACGGACGACAGGGTCTTCGGATATGAATCCACTGTTTCAGATTTCAGCATCCAACGGGAAATCAATGGATCAAGTATATCGTTCAGAGCACATCCCGAAGTCATTAAACCCGAAATGGAGAGAAGCAGCGATTGATATTGAGGCAATATGCGGCGGGGACCTGAAAAGGCCCTTACGAGTTTCGGTCTACAGCTTGCAAGCAGGGACCCGTCGATCCCCTTTGGGTTTCTTTTCCGCCAACGTTGCCGAGCTTCTGAAAAGTGCTGTCCACGGCGGCAAGTCACCAAAATCATTCGGTTCGGGCTTTGGCAGCATCATCGTTATGAAAGCGGAGATTTTTCCTTCCCTGCACTCCGCGAATGCGAAGAAGTCGGGCATTTCTGATGAACAGCAAGAGCCAGCTAAATCGGAAAACAATCTTGACATGCAGTCTTCGCCGAATGAAAGCGAAATCGTCAGCGTCGTGCAATCTGAAAGTCTTCACAAAACCAATCCAACTGCTGGGTTCCCGTGTGACGAATCTACAGCACAAGAAACAAAATTGCATTCGGGAACAGTCAACCAAATCCAGCCTCCACCTAATTTCCACATATCGTCTGATGTGGGTGAAGAGGCCATCGCACAGAGCACTTCAACTCAGACAAAGGAAGACAGCGATCCCGCCGTGGTCGAGAATGCGGAAGTGCGCAATCAGCATCTGCCTGAGGTAGAAAATGGCCAATGCCCAAGGACCGAAATCGAAGCAGGAACCATGGAACACGGTCAACATCTAGAAGAGGGCACCGCGGAAAGACCAAGTTCGGTGTCCTTAGGCGCGAGCGACGATGCTCTCGAGGAATCGGCGGAAAGGTTACATCCTTCTCACCAGGACTTGCAGGTGGATCCAGACACTGCAACATCAGCAGATGAAATGCATCACCCCGAGAGTCAGCCAGAGGCACAACCTCCTTCGATTCCGTCTACAGCGGATCTTTTGAAAGAGTTCGAATCCACGTTATCTGGACTAAACCCTGACGGCAGCAAAGATACGGAAAACAATGTGCCGCACACAAACGAAAGTTTGCTTACACAAGAGCCTTCCGCGACGAAACTAGATCAAGGGGGGGATGAGATTGGGGACGGAGTCACACAACAAAGCGAAACTGCATCCTGGGCATCTCGAAGTATCCCACGTCCGCTTTCAACGGCAGGTACCCATACCGCCAATGAAAACGAGAGCAACCCAGCTGCAGTCGTACTCACTGGTGATCTCATCAATGCCGAAAGCGCTCCAATGCCTATGCCGGCAGTGACGGACCTCCTGCAGGACTTTGAAACGACTTTGAATCGTTTGGCAGAAGCTCCAGAGGAAGCCCGCGCGAACGCCGAGCCTGACAGGAGTCTTTTGCAAGGTGCCGCCTCGGACAACCGTGCTCTCTCTCCCCAAGTTGAAACCTCATATGAGTTTCACCCTGTTGCCCAAATCCCTGCGGGCTCCATAGAAAGGTACTCGTCCACTCTAGACGGCTCCGAAAGGGGATCACACCAGACGGAGCCCGACACGAGCGATTTGATGTATGAATTCGAAGAGACTCTTAAGCGGTTGTCGGGAGCTGAGGACGGGAACGAGAGCATTCCTCCTTCCATTGCAGCTGCGATTCCCTCTGAACATGGCGAAGTCGTAGAATCGGCAAATGTTGGCGCAGCCAGCAGTCTATCGGAGCATGGAAGACTCTCGGCCGAAACTACGGCGTTAGTTCACGAATTAGAAGAAGCAAAGGAACAACTCAAGCGGTCCCTTGTTGGCAACAATGAATTGCAGAAGTCCTTGGAAACGCTACGCGAAGAAGCTCACAGCGCAAGGTGCGAGAAGGTTGCTGCCGTGACTGCGCTCCAGAAATTCGAGGAACAAAAGGAGCTTGTTCTGTCTTTCAACAATGGCCTTCTCGAACAGATTTCTTCTCTGGAAAAGAATATGAAAGAGAAGGAATTGCTCGTGCGAGATGGAAAAGAAAAATACGATACCTTAGTAGCTCAGAAGACGTCTCTGGAGTCCCAGCTCAACCAGGCAAGGCAAGAAAAAGAGCAGCTGGAAGTTGCCTTGTCAGAATCTAGAGCGGCAATCGTCACAAGCGAGGCAAGAGTAGCGGAGGCGGTTGATTCCGTGATGAGGATGAAGGTAGAAATTGACGTTCTTGTCCAGTCGAAAGATGATGAAAAGCGGGCCAGTGCCTTGAGGGAGGAAAAACTAGCAGAGGAGAATGAGGGTTTGATCGATGAATTGATAAAAACTCGGGCAGCATGCGAAGAGGCATCGGCTCGATTAGAAGAAAAATCTGCGCTGATTCTTGGTTTCGAAGAAGAGCGAAAGAAGCATCTTCAGGATAATCGCATTCTCACCAGGTCGTTGGAGGAGGCGCAGGCGGATGCAGCCGCAAGAGTTGCACAACTGGAGGAGTCAATGACCGTCAACGATAGGCTAATTGTCAACATGAAAATGCAGATGGATTCCCTTCGAGCCGAAAAAGCAGAATTGGAGGCAACTATTGAGGAAGTACGACGAGAAAACGAAGAGACGATCGCAGATCTTAGGCGTGAAATAGACGACAACGTGGCGAGGCAGCTTCAAAGAGATGACAATGATGCGAGACTGGAAATCGGTGACTACGAAAGAAGGCTTGCCGAGAAAAGCAGATTGGCTCGACGAACCCTGGAAACTATGCTTGTCGAAGCGGAAATCAATCTTTTAATGCGCGAGGAGAGGGCTCGAAACGACAATCTGAGGTTCAACGCAGTCACGACTGAAGTCAATGCTTTGAAGGCACAACTCAGGCTGGGGGAGAACCGAAGCTTATCGGCACAATCACCAATCGAAGGACAGGCCCAGATCGATGAACTAAGAAGGCAGTGTGCAGCACTGGAGGACGAGAAAAACGCCGTTGTTAAATCCTTGAAGGATGCGGAAGATCTTGCGCAGACACTCAGAAAGGATATGACAGAATCCAACAAGAAGGCCTTGATGTTGTCAGAATCGGTTAAGGCGAGAGATAGGCTCGTCGAAAAAGCTCAGCACGAACTAGCGGCCTTGGGCCAAGAGAAACTAGAGCTGGAGCTGTCAGTGAACAGAGAAAGGCTCGAGAGCGAAGCCAGGCTGAAGGAGGCAAACGATCGTGTATCAGGAAACATTAGCGAGGCTTTGAAGGCTACACTGACGCAAGCTGGTGCAAAGGTCAAAGTGTTTGAGGGGAAGGCAGTTGCTGATGCTGCGAAAATCAATGAGCTCACATCTCAAAACAACGAGATGAAGACACGGCTTGCGCACGTGGAGAAAGTACTACAAGATCAGTCGCAAGCTGCGCAGAAGCTTGGCGAGGGATTGCAGTTGCGAGATAAGATCATCGAGGAACTCAAGGCCGAGAAGGCCACACTCGATTCCGCCCATGAAGCTGCAAAGACAGAGAAAGACGCCCTTGTCACTGCTTGCAGAGTACTGGAGGTATCTGCGAAGGACAAAGATGCAGAGCTCGGGCGGCTGGGAGCATCAAAGAATGAGGTGACTAAACTTGAGGAAGAGGTTGGCGAGTTGCGGGCAAAGGTTCCACGGCTCGAATCAGATGCCAAGGGTTTGTTTGGGGATCTGGTGGAGGCACGAAAGCAGATATCAGATCTTGAGGCGACAGTACAATCCAAGGACTCAGATTTGCAGCGGCAGCGCGAAGTCGTCACAGCATTGAAACGAAGTCGAAGGAATTCATCGGCACCTGCGGTTGATCAAGAAAAGCTTGCGGAAATTGAGGCCGAGCGCGACTCAGCGCTCAAGTCAGCTAAAAAGCTCCAGGGTCAAGTGAAAGAGTTGAAGAAGGATCTTGACGGGGCAATTTTTGCCAAGGGTATCTACGAAGGTTACTGGAAAGACGCAAACATCAAAATTGAAGAAATGCGTGGCTTCAATGAGACAAAGAACGAGTTGCGAAGGTCCACTAGCGGGAACGCTGGAAGGAGGAAATCGAGTAGCAGGTCTGTTGCCAGTAACGACGGCACGAGGTCTGAAAAGAGGAAGCCAAAACGTCTCTCTGCAGTCAGGGAATCGACGACTTCCTCTGTCCCCAGCACGGTTGTTTCAAAAGTGAACAGAGCGTCCGTTCCACGTTCTTCTGCTCGAATACCGCGACAGTCTGTTCGGGAGGCCAGTGGTGGCACGCGGGGATCTGTTGCGCCGAAACGAGTGCCGCGAAGATCAAGAATGCTGTCTGTGGAGGACAACAAAGCCCGACAAGCTGCAAGAGCTCAGCGTGCATCGATACGACAAACACAAGGTGCACGAGTCTGGCGTACTTTGTCGGGAACAACTACGTCCAGCCCCGATGAGGTTATTGGTAAAACTGCATTGTTTGCATCACTTAATTTTTCTGAGGTGAAAGCACTTGCAGAAGCAAGTACGTGTCATCAAATTGGCTGCAACGAGTACATTTGTCGCGAGGGGGATGAAGGGGCAAGCATGTTTATTGTTGCCCAGGGTGTCATCGATATCACCATACAAGAAAATAAACCCGGGCAGGATCCTACTGAACTTCACTTGGCGCAGCTGCGGGCAGGTGACTATCTTGGTGAGATGAGTTTGCTGACAGGAAAACCCCGTACTGCAAATGGAAAAGCTGGCAGTCAAGGTACTGTGGAAGTCATTGAGATTAGCAAAGATGCTCTGATGCCACTGATGACGAAACGCAAAGAACTGGCTAAGCAGCTGGCCAAGATTGTGGCAGAGCGTCAAATGGCAACCCAAGGCGCGATGAAAGATGGCAAGGTTGACGCGGGTGCCCTTGACAAAAAATCCAAAGAAGTCTCCAAACAGATCAAGTCGTTTTTCGGGTTTGGGCGGTCGTCAAAAGAGGCCAAGGAAGAGAAAGAGGAACCGACAGCACCAACGCAACAAGACAAGCCAAGCGACCAACAAGGTCTTCCATCCATCGCGAACACAGATGGAGACACTGCACAGAGACCATCTCGGCTACGCAGGGCTGTATCCATCCGACGTGGGAGTGCGTTCATGCAAAGAGCTTCCGAAACTGCTCCACCTGCAGCTGAAACCATCACCGAAACCCCGGGTGCTCAGGTGGATGATAGGGAGAATCGAGAGTCCCCTGGCGATGTAGAGGTTATTGGTAACACTACTCTCTTTGCTTCACTCAATTTTTCTGAGGTGAAAGCCCTTGCAGAGGCAAGCACACGTCACAAAGTCCGGTTTTATGAGTACATTTGCCGAGAGGGCAATGAAGGGTCAAGCATGTTTATAATTGTCCAAGGTGTGATTGACATCACCAAACAAGAACAGAAGGAGGGTGAAGACCCCACTGAAGTTCACTTGGCACAGCTGCGTGATGGTGATTACTTTGGGGAGATGAGTTTGCTCACAGGCAAACCACGTGCAGCAAATGGGAGGGTCAGCAGTCATGGTACCACTGAGGTTATTGAGATTGGCAAAGATGCTCTGATGCCACTGATGAAGAAACGAAAAGATCTGGCCAAACAGCTTGGTAAGATTGTCGTGGAGCGTCAAATGGCAATCCAAGGTGCCATGAAGGATGGCAAAGATAATACAAAGGCCATTGACAAGAAATCGAAAGAGGTATCCAAACAGATCAAGGCGTTCTTTGGGTTCAAGAAGTCATCAGGAGGCGACGGCGCGGATTCGGACTAGTGAAACTGGGCTCATAGGTATACATGCAAGTAGAGTACTTTCAATTCTGTTACTAGTTTTACATAGAGTAGAATGCAGTTGCCTCGCATGGTTTTCCATTTGCTGCTTCACCTGATAGGACAGCTGCCCACTGGGACCCAACGCCACGTCCATGCTTCTCAATCCATTCATCCAATCTGTCGACTGCCAGCTCGACAACACGGGCATCGCTAGCTTCCATCCGAAGGGAGAATGGGTCCAGCAGTTTCTGCTCAGTGTCTTCACCCACCAAAGCCACGGTTGTTCCAACTGCCAAGTTCGCGTTTGTTGTGTTCGAGGTCTCAATTGTTAGCTGCAGGGCAATATTGGCAAGGGGCCTTTGCGAGCGCGGAGGACCAATGGCGCTAATGTCGAATGCTCCGAACTGGCTGTTTTCGCTAAAGGCGGAGTTCAACGGGCATGTCCACAAATTCTGCTGCTGAAGAAGAATGGTTTGTGCCGTGTCTCGAATGACGATGTCGATGACGGGTCCAAGTCCAAAATCTGAGGCGAGCCTCACAGTTTCACCTTCAACAATGTTTTGCTCCACCAAAACGGTTCCTTGCACTCGGATAAGAAGAAAGACCTCGGTAATGCCTTCTCGTATACCACCAAAATTTTGTGTGCAATTTTCATTGTTGCAGCTTTCACCGGTGAATGTCAGGTCGATTGCGGAAGGGAAGGGGTGGGGGCATTCCAGAAGTCTGTCGCAATCTTCGACTCCATGCACGGTACGCCCGACACATTCAATAGACGCCAGTACCTCACAAGTTGCATTTGGATCCAAATTTGTCGTGTCGAAGGGCTGACTGTCTGTTGATTCCAACCCCGTGGCATTTGTGGGTGCTTGCGGGCCCAGATTTCGACCAAAAGTAAGGGAGACAAGTTCATTGTAAGAACAATTTTTGCCTCCCTGGGTCACCCCGGTTAGAGAGCTCAAGACACCAAATTCCACTTCATCGGATAAATCAACGACGCTATTTGTCGGAAAGGTGAAGGAGTTTTGTGGATTGAGGACACCTCCATCCTGGATGTCGAAGCTTTTATACTCGGTACCCGCAACCTGTGTCACATTGTCAATGACCGCCGGTACAACACCCACATTTGTAACCTGAAGTGAGAATACAAAGGAATAGATCTGGTTTTGGGAATCAAATATCCTGGAATCTCCTTGCTCGATACTGGCCATTCCAACAAATATTGTAACCCCAAAGGAGTCTTGTAGGTGTGTTGTCGGGCATGAAAATTCGACGATTGATTCTTGTAGCAGTGTATTGCTGGTGATGTTGTTGCCGTCGGACTCGATAGAATACAGTGAAATGTTCATGGAGTCTTGGATAGGCTCGAGCCGATTTCTCAACACGACAGTGGAGAAGTCCACAACCTCTCCTTCAAAGTAAACCACACTAGAGTTGCTGACTGACGTGACGATGAGCAGTTGGCTCTCGCCATTGCCTGCTGGTGGTCCTCCATTAAAGTCACGACATGACACGCGCTGTGAGGATGAATTCGTAAACACAAAGTCACAGTCGCGGTTTTTCGAATAGAAGAGCATGATCTCCAATGGATCACTCAAACATTCCGTGACTTGTGTACTAGCTCGGATGGTCTCACATGGGCGCTGAGATGCTTCCTCCACGCAAGTTAGGTTGAAAGTTAAATCACAGATTTCTGCAGTGGGAAAATTTGTGGGAAAAAAGGATGGTTCTGATGATGGCACCGGAGAAACAGAGGGACCCAACGAAGGAGTAGTGACTCCTGGAGCCGTTGTTTCGGCGGGAGATATCGTTTCTCCTTCCTCCCCCGCCATGGCGACTTGTACTTCTTGACAAATGGTTTCCAAATGTGCCTTTTGGACACTGGTAGCGGACGCGAAACTAGCTGGACTCGCTCCATCAATGGGTATTTCGGTGGTCCCATCGGTGAGACGCGTGTATACCGTTTGTAGAGCGGCTGGCAAAGCGGCAAAGGTGGTAAAGCCGAGTCGGTTTCCCGATAGTCGATTGAGAAAGATAACGTATTCCGTTTGCGACAATCGGTTATCTCGATTGAGATCTGACACGGCCATGCTGATGCGACAGGTGGTAAAGGGTACCATAGAGGGTATCGGTGATGGGTTCGCAGATACTGTGGGGGTTGCAGTAATTGTTATTGCACTCCCCAGTCCATCCGGATTAGGATTCTGGCTTCTTGGACCAAGGACAACTCCAAGGACAATAGCCAATATCACCAGCAGGAGACCCAAAATGGCCAATCCCCGCCAAAAATAGGATTTCTTAATGGGCGCAGCCACAACAATCTCACCCAGCTCACCTTTATCTCCTCCACTATGATCACTCTCTTCCACCACATAGGCGACGGCCAAGTGAGGACTTCCATTATCTTGTCTGTTGTCGTCTGTACCAGTACTGGCATTCTCTGGTTCTTGCACTTGGGCATCGGGCAGGTGGTCTTCACTGTTCTCTCGGCGTTCTTTGTCTTCTGCTGAGGGAATCGCAATATCTATATTCTCTTCTTGCGAGGGAATCATAATATCTTCTTCCTCCTTGCCTTCTTCAATGTCTTGCGCAGGAATTGCCTCAGCACCTGCTCGTTGATTTTTACCATTGCGACGAAGCCCTCCCTTGACCAGCGGCGTCATTCGAGCCACGTTGGCTGCATGAGTTGGCTGTTGAGGACGCCTTAATCCTTTTGGCTGTTTCCCCTGTGGACTGGGAGCATCATTGGGAGCATCATTTCGGGAGGGTACTGCTCCGGGAACACTCGCCGTTTCTCCTCCTGTACGGGGCCGCCGCAAGCCTTTGGTCTCCTTCTGATTAGTCTTCATGGTCCTCGATCGTATTTTGCCTTTTGGTGTCCCAAATTTTTTTTTAATGCCCGACCTTTGGTTTTTTTCAAGAGCTGGGTCCCTTGAAGACGGCTTTGGAAGGTAGATGCGGTAAGACATTTTGCAGTACGATTTACTAGTAGTCTATTTTAGAAGAGAAGTACAAACATTGACCTTATATTTACCTTAACTACCCAGACACCGCGTGCCCGCGAGGTAAAGCCTGTTTTCACAAACCGTCCCAGGCCCACCAGGCTTGAGACGTGGATCCAATTGAGGATTAAAAGATACCGGTAACCCTATCATTAGTGGACATGCCGCCGAAGATCTCCGCTGCCAACACGAACAGAACCGAGACTTCCTTTGGATCAAACACTGAGGTAACACTCTCCCCAGAGCACAGTATCACTGCACCTGTAGACAAAAGCACTTCATAGAAAGGTATAAATCAAATCAAACCAAAAGCAGAAATGGCGTACAAAATTGACGAGAGAAACAAGAACTTATTTGCCATTGTCGATGACAAGATCGTGCCTCGATCGGAAGCCTCCATTCCAATTTGGGATGCTGGATTCCTCCATGGGAAACAGATTTGGAGCAGTCCGAGGCTCGTCAATGGAAAGATCTTTCGTTTGCAAGATCATCTCGATAAGATCCGACATGGCATTCAAGCCATGAATTGCAAAATTGTTCCCGACGATGCCGTCTTTCGAAAGGCGATTCGCAAGGTGTTGGTAAGTAGGCGTACCGTAGCTTACCGCACGGCTACAAATAAATGTAATCCATGGTCAGCGTAAATGTCTCACTTTTTCTGACTCTTTCTATTGGAACTACAGGTTGCCAATAAAATGCAAGGGGCGACAGGAGTGCACATTCGCATCGTTTATACCCCTGGAACTCAAGTGACAGCCAGCATGAACATGAAAGCCGTCGTCAATTGGGATGGGACTCCCGCACCGCCGAGAATCATTGTCATGCCAGAATGGCGTGGCATGGGGACCATCTATGACACGGTCAAGGGTGAAAAAGCCATCATTTCGCAGTACAGGAGACCGGCTCCACAATTCGCCGACCAACGAATTCACAGCAACAATCAAATCCACTCGTCACTGGCATGTGATGAAGCTGTCCAAGCCGGTGTAGCAGCTGCGTTAATGTTGGATGCGGAGGGGTTTGTAGCAGAAGCGCACGCCTCTCACATGGCCATTATCAAGGATGGCAAATTCTATACACCGCACGTTCGTTGCTGCCCGCCGGGTGTCACTCGAAAAGTACTTTTGGAGGTTTGTCAGGCCAACGACATTCCGGCCATGGAGGATGATATTACTGTAGAACGATTGATGGATGCCGATGAAGTCATGATTATGGGTACCATGTCAGGACCCATATCGATTACTCACGTGGATGGAAAGGTCATTGGAGACGGGGAGATTGGATCCATGACGACACGGCTCAAAGCACTCTACAACGACGCCATGGCGGATGAGAAGAACCTTTTTGACATCTTTGCCGAAGAAGAGTGATGCTAGCTAGATATTGTAGTGCACTACCAGCACTGGTACTAGTCAATTCAACGCTCAACTATCGTGCTGCTCTGGTGACGTTTTTTATGGTCTTTCAGAGCTTTGATCTTGTAGTCTGTTGCGGTAGGACCATGAGGGGGTCCGGGAGTTGGTCCAGATATTGGTCCTTGAGTTAGTCTGGGAGTGCGACTTGATGATGGACCTGCGTATGGCTGGATTATGGGGTGAGTGCGGCCTGCAACTGGAACTAGTCTGGAAGTGGACCCTCGTGTTGATCCTCGAGTGGGACCTGGTAATGGAGGAGCTGCTTGTGTTTCAGTTGTCCCTCCCTACAGAGTGACATGCGCTCTTTTTGGTCAAGGTGTGGTGAAGGCCCTGCCAGATACACAGTACCGGGTCTTTCCACTGTTATTGCCATCGGCCTACTAGCTAGTGAGCTACGGTAGCTTGCTAGATCTAGATTTCAATAATAGCTCCAATGCCACTCATTTATGTCTCCGTGGATCCAGCAAATACACGCCCTTCCACCCTTGTGTTGCTTCGACCCCGATCCGGAGTCTTGCACAGACTTTTGCAAGATCGATGAGGAAACCGTTTGAAGGCTCCGACATTCAGTCGTGCTCTCCCTCAATGATGTCATGCACCGGAAGATTCAGTCGTGCTCTCCCTCAATGATGTCATCCACCGGAAGATGGCCTCCACTCATCTCGATCTTGATGATGTGAGCAACGAGATGAGACAGCATCATTGGCCACTGCGCCATCGCAAAAAGGACAGCAGCGGGTTTGACAGGCATGAAGGATATCTATTGGGTTTGGACAGTTAACCTAACTAATGATAGCTTTGGCTCAGCCCCACCACGCCACAATACTTTTTACCAACGTTGTGGCTCTCACAATTTTAAAAACTTCTGTCCACCACAGAAAGCTACGACAATAAGTTCAACAATCCACCAAAACCAAAATGCAACGATCCGTTTTGCTTTCCGAACTCCGTGCTAAAGTCACGGGAGCATCAGTGGACTATGTGGGGTCTATAACCATCCACGAAGAATTCTGCGATGCTTTGGGGTTGCTGGAACGTCAAATGGTCCACATTCGCAATGAACGAACAGGGGTTGACCTATGGACGTATGTGATTCGGGGTGACAACACCCCTGCCGGCACTGTTTGCTTGAATGGTGCTGCGGCTCATTTGGTCCAAGTCGGAGATGTGGTTTCCATCACAGCTCATGGGTTGGCAACAACAATGACTGAAGCAAGCGACAATCCACGACAATGGGACGCGGTCCGAAATGGAGTGACCCAAGTGGTGCAACGCATGGGAAAACCGTCCGTTACGTGGGCCGACAATGTAATGCTGGAATACGCCCGTGGCAAAGTCCATCGTCCACGTGTCACAGAAGTAGTGTCGGGAGAGGAAAACAATGTGATCTTTCCCGGTTTGATTTTGGATTCCGGCGTTGGGCACAATGATTGGCGGTCTATGGTGTCAATGGCGAATCTGTGCACGTGGAATCAACTCGTATCTCTAATGGTACATACGCTGGCATTCTGGGAGGCGGAGTCTCACGCCATGCTCCAAACAGGACCAGTCTCATCAGCTAGTGTCTAGCTATTCACATGGACAATGACCCAAATGCCAGCTCATGCCACGCAAGGGTACGGTTCCAGGCCGGGATATCAAGCAGGAGATATCATTATTGCCATGAACTATGGATATATCTCGAGAGCTGCTGTTTTGAAAGGAAATGCGCCGTCCATGAAAATTTGCTTTCCTTTTGAACGGCCAGCCGAAAACCCAGCGGACGATGATTTTGGTGCCAAGAGCAAGCTTTATCAACCTATTGGGAATAAATCTGGCAACACAACGCAACAACAACAAGAACCAAAGTTTTACGCTGTAATTGTGTTTCGCACACGATGGGTGTTTCTCCCGCTTTGGTATGGTTCATGTTCGATTAAAAATTAATATATACAATACTGGTTGAGCCGTCCACTGTCC
>CAICTM010002709.1:0-12250 GCA_903772945.1 Seminavis robusta | reverse complement strand
ATGTGCTAAAACATAAATACGAATACCAGGTACGATATGGGATAGATACGAATACCAGGTACGATGTGGGAGTAGGACCCAGTCACAGTTTGCACTGCTCATGCAGAACAGTTTCACAACAATTTTCAACTAACACTGTGACAGCCAGGATCACTGGCTTCTGAATTCAGTGGTTTTTCAGCTGGAACAGCCCCGAACAAAGCATGCGAGAGCAAAGTCATTGTGGACATTGTGGAACACACTTCAGTGTATGATCTCTGTCTTTGGAACACCTGCCATTAATGCCTTGGATCACTGCATTCAGATCCTTTCTGATTCCAAGTCAAGAACGAGTAGTAAATACCAGGTAAGAAGAATACAAGAATACAACAGGTAATTAGCCTCGGTAGAACTATACAATGTCATGACACCGTTATTCGTTGTTCAAGACAAGTCGGTACCAGGTACGGGTACTGGTCACTGGGGGAACGACTGTATTAATACCGGGACAGGAGGTACGTCGTTAAGTAAAGGCACAAAAGAGTTAAAGAGTTGCCATTCTCTAGCTCTTTGATTGGGTAAGACTTACTGTAGATGAAGCAGTAGCAGCAACCATAAGTCGTTCCCTACTCTAAACTCTATGATAAATCCCTCGAAACATCCAAAAAGCCAAAGAGTGCAATCCTGTTTCTACAGCACATTGCCCCCTTGACGGCCAGCAGCCACCAACGAGAGAACCAAGTGACCCAAGACCCAAAAACAACAACTGCTTCCAACACCCACAACCCACAAACATCCATCCTGATACCCTGCCACAGACCACAGAGCAAGTAATAATTAATTGGTGAACGATGATAGATTCCCAGCATGACGAAAACAACGATGATGAAGATGATCCAAGCATCAGTACGTTGATGATCCTGTTGGAAGACGAAGAAGAAGCAATGGAGGACGCGAGCCCTGATGATGAGAGTGGCGAGTCATCGGCGGATCCTCTTCACGTGGACCGCTTACTGTCGCCACAGCGAGACGCTCGCATGGAATTGACGGACCAAGAACATGCGTTTGCCTTGGAGATCAAACGAGCCGTCATGGAGAACACGGGATGCCAAGATGATGTGGACTTGAGTTCCTCGGCAAATTTCTTGACGGACATGGAATACGCCACCTTTGCCATTTCATCCGACAGTCTGGCCGAAGCACTGCATCGCGTGGAACGAATGCAAACGTTTCGAGACCACTACGGGATCCATCACTCGGTCGAACAAGGTTTAGCGCGACTGATGGGTATTCAACAACAACAACCTGGATTCTGTCTCCACATTGACAGCGATCCAGAAGCCAATACGGCCGTCAATGTCATTGATTTTGGTTCCTACGATCCCGACTTGTCATTGTCTTCTGACCAGCACTGGCAAACGTACATTACGGGATTGTATTATATGAAATACGCCGCCGCACTCAACTTGGCCAGTGTACGGAATGGACTCTTTGCCATGGCAGATTTTGGACGCATCCAAGTGGCAGGATTGCATCCGGAAGCGTGGTTGCGCGTCTTTACCGAACTCATGGCACATTTCCCCATCAACTGGCATATTTTCATGGCATACAATACCGGATATGCCGCTACCACTATACTGGCTCTGGCCAAACGAATCATTCCTTGGAAAGCTACCAGGGCCATGCAAGCGGGATGTCGGATTGTAGACGACCAGTGTGACGGTACAAATGGTGGAAATCCCATGCGACACTTGGCAGAGTTCTATCTCCTGCCCGACCTGGAAACGGCAAATGCCAACTTGTTGGCGCGGGCCGAAACAATGTTGCGGGAGAGGATACACAAGGAACAAACGTTTCGGTTGTAGGTCAGCTAGCTCAATTCATTCATTCATTCATTCATTCATGCCTTGTGGGTGGTACGGTAGTAGGGGTTTCCGTGCAGTGGGATTGGGTGTCATGGTTATTGATTTATACTTTTGGGAAGCTACACGACAATAACATAACAAGTTCGCCTTCCACCAAAGCAGCGGATTGGTTTTTAAAGTTGCGGTATCTCGGGTGGATCAATCAATCAATTATTGAAGCAGAGCAGAGCAGAGCAGAAGGCCCATTGTCCAACAGATGGCAGCGGGTTGGCGATACCGTAGCATTCAAACCCAACGAATACTCCAGGCGTGGCGCCACGACAATCTCCTGGTACCACACCTGACATCTGACATCTCCCCATGTCCACCATGCACCAGTCCGTGGACCGTCACTCCATGTCTTGCCGCTGATACTACCCCCGGTACGGCTAGGTCTCGTGGCAACAGCAGTGTGCGTTGATCGGGTGCTGGATTGGGAAAAGCCATGCAGCAGTGGGCCAAGGGATACCGTACCGTATTGTACCGGGTAGGACGTAATCTCAGGGGAAGTCTCCGCACCAACGTAGGGTCCAATGGCTCAAAAGAGGGGCCTTTCTTGGGGCCATCAGTCTGCCTCGAATGCCGGAATGGCCTACGGTGAACACGCTATACCATTAGTATTAAAATTGCATGATTGCATGGATACCGATATCGATGACGACCAAGAAGCTGCCTGAGCTCCAATGACTTGTACTACTACAACTAACTAGCTAGGAGCACTCATGGGTGTCCTCGCGAGCACTTACATTAAGGCATTGCAGTCGCCTGCTGAATCACTAGACGCTTCTCAAATGCAGAGGCGCTGACGATACCAGTACTGTAGTGTAGCACACCTGGTTTTTGAGGATCCAGGTTGCTCTCTCTATACGGGTGCCGGGAGCAGTCTTACATAGTAGTTAGAGAAAGTGATACAAGAAGGCTCCAGGCCAAGGAACTAAAAGGCAGAACTCTGAAGCCCGCATCACGGTTCCGCTCTCTATCCCTATTGCAGACTACAAAACTTTTGCTTCGTTGGGATCCGGCAACATCAACTTCTGAAGACCGCTCCCTCCACTGTCCCACCCGGATCCACTAAGCCTTGCTCTGAATGCCCTATCATGTTCCCTCTTTTAAGCTTGGCACCTGCAGTCTTCTTACAATGGCGATCTAATCTAGCATTCTACAAGGGCGGCAGGACACGGCTAGTAGGCCCCACAAGCGGACCACACGACTCTCTGCCAACACCCCTGCCACGTTTGCTTCAGACCTCAACTGGTTCCATTCGGAGAATTCGACTGCAGCCAGAGCCCAAGCTGAGGCAGGGTTTGTCACACTAATGGGGGTGTATCACCAAGATGCGGCCGACAGTCTCTGCATGGATCTTAAAGACAAGATACCGAACATCTCCAGCAGTGATGTTGCCATCTATGATGTTATCCAAGCCGTGATTGGACTAGGCTATAATGTACCTGCTTTCAGCCTCGATAATGAGGATTGACAGTGTGAGAGCAACAAGTTCTTTGACAAAAACGACAAGAAGATAGGCGAGATTGATGCAATGTTGAACCAACCAACTTGGCTGAGAATTCGCTGTGAGTCGGGTACGAACGAAGACAGCACTAATCGAGAGCCCCTGAAACGCACGCGGTTGTATTATACGTATAACATTTTCACTATGTATTCTACAGATCATACGTATTACACATATAACATTTTTAATATGTATTAGACAAGTCATACGTACAACACAGATAACACAAGTGGAACAATATTATACGTATTACACGTATTATGTGTTGTACATGTTTTACGTATAATACATAGTGACGAATTTTTAGGCTCACCACCGGTAATGGCTTCCAGATGTAGAGTGATCTGGGCTTTAAGACCGAACGTTCCGCGGAATATTCTCTTCAGGGCTGTATATCGAATACATATAGTACTGTAAATAGGGGAATGGATAGAACACATGTAGTTGAGTATGCCACAAAATTCGCAACCTCATAGTGTACTTATTGGTGGAGTTAGGAGCTGTTGAAGATATGCAATCAACGGTCATCGAATTCTTTTCACTGCACGTTAAGACCGAATGACGTCAGTCATGCTCTAGTACTGAATCTACGTAGGATCCTACGTACGCACCTCTATCGAGTGAAGTATCCAGTGAAACTCTCGACAGCCACTCACTCCTTCCTATCTATCGACACTCACTCGTTCCTCTACATGTATGGACACAGCCAACACTCCACAAGAGTGGCTGCCTGATAGTGCAAGTGAGGCTACTGCAATACACGGCTCTTAGCCTTATTCGCGACTCGATCCTAGATAGGGTTTGAGTTCGACTCATGACTGAGTCTCTCGTGAATAGTCATTGAGACAGGGTTCTCAATGACCGCTCTAGTCATACTAGGTTGATGATGAAACATCGCTCTAGATATTTAGCTGGTGTGGAGTACTTCCACGCTACTAGATAAATGCTAGACGAATCTTCTACGCGTTCCGTTTTTGGATCATGGAGTGAGTAGGATTGCTACCGCAACCTACTCTATCACACTCTACAGTCTCCCGCGGGAGTTCAGATCTACGATCCTTTGATTGTGGATCTCTCTCATTGATTAGTTTTCATAGCTTTCTAATCCTCTCATAACTTTCATTCTCTCAAACTCAAAACACTCGAAAGATCTTTACACTAGCTTTTAGCGAAGTGCATTTTGTTAACAAACACAATAGCTTTCAGCTACCCTCAACCTATTCCTCACCATGAAGATTGCCAAAGACGCATACACCAGCTTCGAGTCTAAGCTGCACGACAAACCAATCCTTCCTCTCATCGACCTCGACGATGATGCGAAATCGACGATTCTCGCTCTACCACCTACAAACTTCGCCTGTTCAGCAGATGCTAACAGCGCAAGTACACCTTCAAGGTCCAAATCATCAATGGATCTGAGACTCCACGTAAACCATCAAGTGGGCTGGACGAATGGAGAAGGTCTTCATCGGGTCGCCATTGCTAAGCCTAACCGACAAACATAAACCCTCAAGGAATGACTTCTAGCTCTGCAAAGAGCAGTTACGAATCTAGCTGTGCAGCCACCGTGAAGTACGTTGGAATGCCTTGCGCCAAGTTGCAGTCAACGGCATTCCTCACACGCGACATACGTGGCGGTGTAAGACGAAGCCGCTTTCCCAGCACGTTTCCAGGCTGCCTGGAACGGAGCAGCTCAGCCTGCTTTGGACGATGCTGACATTACGTTTGGCATAAATGCCTGTATCGAAGCGGTCTGTCCTACAAGGCTCTTGAAAACAGAAACGCTTCATGCACCGCAAGATGCGTAAGCCGCTGATATATCACTCGGGCTTGTCAACAACCTCAGTCGGTGAACACCGATGAACTTCTCTCTACCACCTTTTTGGACCCACCAAACTTGAACCATGAACGAAGTCATTGACATTGTTTGTCATGGAATTCACGCTCGTGGCATGAAGAAGATGGACGAACACGACTTCAGATCCTTTCTCAGCTCCTACGGAGAAACCATTGGATTCTGCGAACGCATGGAATCCTTCAAGACTTTGACAAGGGCGTTGATGCCAAGCAACTCCTTCGAAGAAGAACACACGCAAGAAGTACAAGTCTTCTCGCAACAACGACCATTTCTTCCAAGAACGAAGAAAATGGTGCGACTACCACGATCCAGCACTCACAACACTGTGACTGATGACTCTGAAAAAGCTCAAAGCCAAGTCTCAGTCTTCCCTGACAAGATACAAGCCAGCGTACAACAAGAACAAGACTTGGAAACGCAAGTCGACGACGCCAAGACTACACCAAGGAGGAACCTCTGTCCTCATGAAGAAGTTTCCAAGCTGCGTCAAGGCTGATCGCAAAAGAAAAGCGAATGAAACATGTTGCCAAGCGCCAGTCAGACAACTCCGACAACAGGACGACTCCTCTGTCGGATCCATCAACACATGGACAAGAAATGGCTGCGTGACAAGGCGCTTGCCGAATTCGACTTCAATTATTCGGATGGGAGAGATCTCGTCTGAGGATTTAGGCCAGGGATGATGATTCAACGGAACCATGTTCCGTTTTCTCATACCTAAGTGATGAGAATATCTCATAATATAATAAACAAGATTTGTTTGCAATAATGAAGTCTACGGCAAATAGATAATTGCCTAGCAACTACTCAACTAGACTCTGAAAATTGTCGCATCGTTAACTTCGTCCCTCGCCAATCAACTCATCAACGTCGCAAGACAATGAGACCTCGAACTATCGTCTATGTTAGAATTAACAGACGAGAAAAGGGAAACAAAAACCCATTACACTCTGTTGCTTACTGGATTCAGGAGCATCCGGAACTTAAAGTACTCAAACTCATACAAAGAGTTTACTCATGAAGAATCATGGGGCTCGTCCAAACATTACGGACTGCTTCTATGAAGGATATGAACCCCGCACGAAGTGTTAGGGCACACTCGTGATTCCTGAGTTCCACGATAGATAGAATTATCGAATGGGTTTCACGTCACCAAGAAATTGGGGGGTGCATGACATGATCATAGTCAAGACACTCTCTTCGACTAAGAATCAAGTTTTATTCACTACCATGTCATTGAGTGGAACAGCGTATTTTCCCCTGCGAAAGATGGCAAAACCATAGAAGAGAACTTCTCCATCCCTGATCCTGCAGCTGTCAGCGAAATGCAGATAGTCTCAAGAAATTCTTGATACGACATACGAACAAATGACTTAGGCAGATGTGCCAGAGTCGAACCAGTTAATAAGGAAGAGCAAGAACTGCCTCATCCTTTCAACCAAGTGCTTCGGCCCAGTCAAGGATACTTTTGGAGAGTTGCAATGGACGACTACGAGTAGAACTTAGTCCCGACGCTAAACCCTATTATACCAGGGCTCACACTACTCCACGGGTACACACCAAACTCTTAAGAAGGAGTTTGAACGTCTCTCGAGGCAGGAGTACTCAAGAAGGTGAATCGTTCGAGTGGGCGGCACCAACTTTTATCATTCCCAGAAGTGGGATCTGTACGATTCATCTTGATTTCCGGGAACGAAACAAAGGATCAAGCGGAAGCTTATCTATCCCAAAAATAAGGAATGCTCTTGAACCTAGATGGGTTCAAGTGCCTACAGTCTAGACCTGAAACGGCACTATCACATCGAGCTGTCCCTCACTCGAAGCACTCTGTACCATCGTACTCCCGAGGGGAAACCACGAGTACCAGAGGTTGCAATGGGCCTATGTAATAGTCCGACATCTCCAAAAGAAGATGAAAAACAGCATCATGACTTAGAAATGTCCGTGCATACATTGATGATAATCATCCTAACTGACGTCGGTCTGGCGGATCGCGTTGAATAGTTAGACGACCTTTTCCAAAGACTGCAAGAAGTCGGGGTTAAAATCAACACTACCAAGGCCTTCCTCGAAAGGAAGAACTTGAGTACCTAGACAATGGACTATCGAGAAGGAATCCAACCCTTAACTAAAAGATAATAGATGCGATCCAATATCGCTCTCCTACAACAGGAAGGAACTTTGTGATTCATTGACCAAGAACTACCAAGGCTGCTCAAGACAGCAGAGAAGTAACCATCGTCTAAACAGACGTGGGTCACCCAGTATCATGACCGGTTGTCATGGACAGAGACGTGAGTCCCGCGCAGAGTCGAGAGACTCTCCGGATGAACGTGGACTTCGTCCAAGTTCACGCGCGTCATCGTGACAAGATTCACCAACTCCGTTTCAAGCAAAACCGGAAATACATTAAGGAACGTCGCCAACGCTTATCCAGAAAAACACCGATAAGGAGAACACGACACGTGTCCCCATGACACCAATGTCACAGATACGTATGATGATTCATCAGTATCAGAACCGTTAATACGGTCAACCAAAGGTCCTTACTACCACAGACCGAGTAATAACAATGGCACTGTACGGCTCGAACATCTACCGCCTGTAGCGACATCTACCAGACTTGGGACATAAGGTATTTACACCATACAATGCTGATCCCCTTTTAGTATTGCCATCGTGCGACGCAATGTTCTACATCCAATCTCCGGAGAGTGCCCCGGACTTTAATTCATATGTTCTCCTTGTCCGACTGATGTCGTGCCTTCCGTTACCCTTGTCAGGGCGAGGCGAATGCAAACACGGCTCTTGCCTTATTCGCGACTCGATCTAGATAGGGTTTGAGTTCGATCATGACTGAGTCTCTCGTGATAGTATTGAGACAGGGTTCTCATGACCGCTCTAGTCATACTAGGTTGATGATGAAACATCGCTCTAGATATTTAGCCAGCGTGGAGTACTTCCACGCTACTAGATAAATGCTAGACGAATCTTCTACGCGTTCCGTTTTTGGATCGTGGAGTGAGTAGGATTGCTACCGCAACCTACTCTATCACACTCTACAGTCTCCCGCGGGAGTTCAGATCTACGATCCTTTGATTGTGGATCTCTCTCGTTGATTAGTTTTCATAGCTTTCTAATCCTCTCATAACTTTCATTCTCTCAAACTCAAAACACTCGAAAGATCTTTACACTAGCTTTTAGCGTAGTGCACTACGTATATGGCATACACAGCAACAGATAGATCTAAACTGGACTCTTCTCTAGCTAGCCTCCGGTAGCTACTACTAGCTAGTAGTAACTAGTAGTATGATACCGTAGGTCTTGAGTAGGTACTATAGGAATTACTGTACAATCCCAAGAATATTACGCGGGCCTTAATGCACTGCGGGTCTTAATACCCAGATCACTCTAGCTGTCCAATTTCAGAAATAACCTGCTGGTGGGGTTGTCTCTGCGACTGGTGGCTGTGTGAGAGCTCTAAGTAGTAGGAATTCGTGGATTCGTGGACGAAAGCCTTTTGAACGGCAAGAACATCGCCGAAACTCTGGGCGGGGCTTCCAGCCGCTCTTTGATGTGGCGGTGGAGCAAATGTTGGAGGCGCGTAGGGGGCCTGGTTCTGAGTTGGAGGAAGTGTTCGTGGCTCTGTGAACGGGGGGTGGGAGGTGCTGGTGGTCGTGTTTGGACTTGGCTGCTCTGTTGGTGGCTCTGAAGGTAGCTCAGTTGCGGGAACCACCAACCACTTTGGTTCAGCGAAGACGGCAAAGAAATGAAGTTGTCGACTGTTGCTGCTGGAACCAACTTGCAAGAGTACGTGTACCGACCGGGTGTGTAGGTGTAAGTGCAGGTGTCAACGTTGGAGTGCTACCACTAACAAAACTTGACTCCACAAGATCAACCGGGGCATTACTTGGGGAAGCTTTGGAGCAGCCTTTGAGACACGGTCACTTGACTCCACAACACCAAGGAAATGTACAGCTGTCACCAACCCACAGGAAAAGGAAGTGCCACAGCAAAAGGAAAGGAAGAGCCAAAGGTCCCAGAGTAGACTAATGTTGCCTAAATAAGAAAAGGCAGAATAGAACAAGAAAGAGGTTAGACTTGAGCTGAGAACAAAAGCAAAAGCAAGGCGCACGCAGCACGCACGTCACTTTGGTTCAGTGAAGTGGGGGAGGAAAGCTTTGTAAAGTTTCTGTCCCCCGCCACTTCCAACGCCGTTTTGTTGACTCGCAAGGAGCAAAGAGCTACTAATGTCATGCATGCATGCCGTTCGCTAGCGGACCGTACCTGTTCGTTTTGATGAAGTTGTTGACTGCAAACGGAAAAGGAGGAGCCACCCCAACGAAGAATGTTTTGGTTGGTTCGGTTGGCTGCGTTGCTTGTGTAGACTAAGGTTGCCTAAATAAGAAAAGGCAGAATGGAACAAGAAAGAGGTTATACTTGAGCTGAGAACAAAAGCAAAAGCAAGGCGCATGCATGCATGCATGCCACTTTGGTTCAGCGAAGTGAAGAAGGATAGGCTTTGTAAAGTTTCCACCCCCTCCACTTCCAACGCCGTTTATGTTGACTCGCAAGGAGCAAAGAACTACTAATGTCATGCATGCATGCCGTTCGTGTTGGAGGAAATATACCTGACACCTCTTTACTATTGACTCGTGTATTAAACATCTAGTCCGGTTCGCATGCATATTCATGATGCAAGGAACCGAGGGAGTTTTAGGTCTAAAGTGTTACGGGGGTCCTTATATCCAATTCAATCACAAGAATTGCTGAGCACCACCAGAAAATCCTCACTTTTGCTTTTCAGCTTAATCTAAAACCAAATTACTCCCCAATGCAATACACGGCTCTTAGCCTTATTCGCGACTCGATCCTAGATAGGGTTTGAGTTCGACTCATGACCGAGTCTTTCGTGAATAGTCATTGAGACAGGGAACAGGGTTCTCATGACCGCTAGTCATACAGGTCGAGGTGAACATCGCGCTAGATTTTAGCTGGCGTGGAGAGATTCCACGCTACTAGTAAATGCTAGACGATCTTCCACGCGTTCCGTTTTTGGATCGTGGAGTGAGTAGGATTGCTACCGCAACCTACTCTATCACATTAACAGTCTCCCGCGGGAGTTCAAATCTACGATCCTTGATTGTGGATCTCTCTCGTTGATTATTTTTCATAGCTTTCTAATCCTCTCATAATTTCATTCTCTCAAACTCAAAACACTCGAAAGATCTTTACAACTAGCTTTTAGCGTAGTGCATTTTATTAACAAAACACAATAGCTTTCAGTACCCTCAACCTATTCCTCCCATGAAGATTCCCAAAGACGCGTACACCAGCTTCGAGTCTAAGCTGCGCGACAAAACCAATCCTTCCTCTCATCGACCCGACGATGAATGTAAATCGACGATTCTCGCTCCACCACCAACAAAACTTGCACTGTTCCAGCAGATGCTAACAGCGCAAGTACACTTCAAGGTCAAATCATCAATGGATCTGAGACCCCACGTCAAACCATCAAGTGGGCTGGACGTATGAGAAGGTCTTTGTCGGGCTCAGCCATTGCTAAGCCTGACGACAAACATAACCTCCTCAAGAAATGACTTCAGCTCTGCCAAAGCAGTTACGAATCTAGCTGTGCAGGCCATCGTGAAATACGTTGGAATGCCTTGCGCCAGATTTGCAGTCAACGGCATTCCTCCACGCGACTACGTGGCGGTGAAGACGAAGCCACTTTCCAAGCACGTTTCCAGGCTGCCTGGAACGGAGCAGCTCAGCCTGCTTTGGACGATGCTGACATTAACGTTTGGCATAAATGCCTGTATCGAAGCGTCTGTCCCAACAAGGCTCTTGAAAAGCAGAAACGTTCATGCGCCGCAAGATGAGAAGCCTGCTGATATGTCTACTCGGGCTTATGTCAACAACCCAGTGCGGATTGCTAACGTGGGGAAATACTTACTTGAATAGAGGGATCTTGTAGAGTTAGCTACCACCCGACGAGATCAACTGCAACTATTCAAGACGAGTGCAAGGTAAACTGCAAAGTCGCTTCTAAGTAATTCATAATATGTGTTGTGGAGCTTTGATTGATGCGATCAGTAAGCTAGTTGTAGCGTGTTGATCAATACATCGTGGTAGATTGATACGGAAGTCAACGTGTATCTGCGGAAACGGTTCTTGGCAGAGATGCTTTACTCCTGTCAAATATCTCCAATTTACCGTATACTCTTGGTTTCGTTGAGAATGTTCTTGCAAGCGTTCTCTTTTCCATCGTGTTTGACTCATTAAAAACATGAACTCAACTCTACTCACGGATACTCTGAGTCCGTGGAAGGAACTGTAACGCTTTCACTCCCCTCAGTGGACGACTGTCGACTCTGAGTGGTTTCTTACCGCAGTCCTTGTATCTCCTGACACAAAACAGTAGTGCATTCAGCAGAGGCCATACGATGTATAGTCCCAGTGTTTGCTGAGGATACTGCCAGGGTTAGTAGATCCAGGGATATGTGAAAACTCAAGATACTTGTCAGCAACAGCTTCCCTAGTAGGTGGTAGGAAAGTCGCATTGTTGCTTTTGAGAATCTTTGGTGTGGCTCGAGGCGGGTGTTGACTACGCGTCTCGTTGTCTCCGAACATATGGTCGGTGTGTCGACCAGTACTCCAAGGTACCTGAACGTGCTCCGTGGTCAATGATCTGTTCATTGGCGTACGGGCTGCAACATATCAGATCCGAACGTTGCGGTCTCGACTGTTGACTGTTAGCTTGCTGAACCAGTCATGGGGTCTTGTTTCGCTAGAGTGTAGGACTCCCGTAACTGACGGCCACTGATAGAATCGTGATAGAGGCTCGCACCACATATGTGGTGAGAATGACCCGTTTGCCTCGAGTACCTGGTGCGTTGTGCGCTGAACTTCCTTTGGCACGCATGGTAGCGTGAGTATTCCCATTCGTACCTCTTATCTTGGAATGCTGAGTAATCCGGATTCCTCCTTTCGATACGT
>CAICTM010002708.1:0-12265 GCA_903772945.1 Seminavis robusta | reverse complement strand
AATTCTACTTCGTGGAATTTAGGATCATATATGCACCTTTCACTTCGTGTCTGGTGTTTTATGTTCTCCTGCATGGGTAGTCAACATCGTTTGACGCCCCAAGATCCTTCAGCGTAATTTCTTAGCTAGAGGTTTGAGCAATAAGGTTCGGATGCTCTGTATCCAGTAAGCACGGGGTGTAACGGGTTTTGGTTTCCCCTTTTCTCGCTTGTTAACTCTAAAACGATGGGTTTGAGGTTCTTGTCTTGCGAGTTTAGAGGTGGTTGGCACGGAGAGGTTAACAGATGGTAAATAGATCATCAGAGTCTAGTTGAGCAGCTTCTAGGCAATCATCTAATTTCCGTAGAGTTTATCAGTTGCAAACAATTTTGTTTTACTAGTTAGTGAATATCTTTCATCACTTTGGTATGTAGATATCGGAACATGGTTCCTTGAGTCATCATCCTGGCCTAATCCTCAGATAGAGATTTCTCCATCCAATGGATTGAAATTGATAGAGGAGTTGTCCTCATTATCAGAGTCTTCTGATTTGCGCTTGGCACATGTTGCGAAGTTTGAGTGGTTGCACGGATATCGTCGATCTCGTTTCTTCTCATTGTCGACGAGAGGAAGAATGGGTTTGTCACGCAACTGTTTCTCGAAGTTGCGGAACGCATGCTTTCCTTGAGCAATCTTCATGGTGAAGGAATAGGTTGAGGGTAGCTGAAAGCTATTGTGTTTGTTAACAAAATGCACTACGCTAAAAGTAGTGTAAAGTCTTTCGAGTGTTTTTTGGTTTGAGAGAATGAAAGTTATGAGAGAGATTAGAAAGCTATGAAAACTAATCAACGAGAGAGAGATCATCATCAAGGATCGTAGATCTGGCTCTCCGCGGGAGACTATAAGTGTGATAGAGTAGGTTGCGGTAGTAATCCTCTGTCTCTCCACGATCCTAAAACGGAACGGTTGGAAGATTCGTCTAGCATCGATCTAGTAGCGTGGAAGTACTCCACGCTGGCTAAAATATCTAGAGCGATGTTTCATCATCACCATAGTATGACTAGCGTGGTCATTGATAACCCTGTCTCAAATGACTATTCACGAGAGACTCAGTCATGAGTCGAACTCAAACCCTATCTAGGATCGAAGTCGCGAATAAGGCTAAGAGCCCGTGGTTAGTGAGAGCTGAGTGAGGCCGTATTGTTGAGTGCTGGACTCGTGTTAATCACACCACTTTTCTTCGCTCTTGAAAGAATGGTCGTTTATTGTGCGATGGTGACTTGTACTTTCTTTGCTGTTGTTCTTCTTCGAAGGAGCTTGCTTGGCATCACTGCCTTTGTCAAAGTTTTCAGCGGATTCCATGCGCCCACAGAATCCAATGAGAGCTGTCATCTCGCCAGTGAAAGGATCGAAGTAGTGTTAGTCCATCTTGCGCATCCAGGAACGGGTAATGCCATGACAGATGATTTCGATGAATTCGTCCTGGATCAACTGTTGATTGACACCGAAAGGTAGCAAACGTGGAAGCTCATCGGTATTCATCCGAGTGAGGTTGTTGATGTTGGCGCGAGTTGTCATCTCGCTAGCCTTACGCATCTTGCGACGCATGAAGCGTTTTTTGTTTTTCGAGAGCCTTGTAAGGACAGGATTGTTCGATCACCGCGTTGATTACAAAGGTGATGTCAGCATCGCTTAGAGCGGGTTCCGCTGCACCCTCCCATGCGGCTTGGACACGAGCCTGGAAGGCTTCTTCGGTTTCTCCAGAAGTCACATCGCGTGGATGAATTGCGTTCACAGCAATTTGTCGTAGGGCGTTATGACGCACGGCCCGATGGCCTGCACACCCAGCTTCGGAGGCACTCTTTGCAGAGCAGGAAGTCATCTCCTTGAGAAGGCAATGTTTGTCGTCGGGACTAGCAAGGTTGAGACCAACGAAGACCTTCTCCATATTTCGTAGCCCACTTGATGCTCTGACGTGTGGAGTGTTGGAACCATTGATGAAGGCTACCTTGAAGGTGTATTTGGCACTGTTTGCAACTGCAGGAACGGTGCGAAGTTTGTAGGTGGTTGCACGAGAATTGTCGATCTCGGCGTCTTCGTCATCGTCGACGAGAGGAGGAATGGGTTTGTCACGCAACTGTTTCCCGAAGTTGGTGAACGCATGCTTTCCTTGAGCAATCTTCAAGGTGAAGGAATAGGTTGAGGGTGGCTGAAAGGTATTGTGTTGTTTAACAAAATGCACTACGCTAAAAGCTTAGTGTAAAGATCTTCGAGTGTTTTGTGTTTGAGAGAATGAAAAGTTATGAGAGAGATTAGAAGCTTATGAAATAATTAACGAGAGAGATCACCATAAAAGGATCGTAGATCTGGTCTCCCGCGGAGACTATAAAGTGTGATAGAGTAGGTTGCGGTAGTTATCCTACGTATCTCCACGCATCCTAAACGGAACGCGTGGAAGATTTGTCTTGCATGGATCTATTAGCGTGGAAGTACTCCACGATGGCAAAATATCTAGGAGCGATGTTTCATCTTCAACCTAGTATGACTAGAGCGGTCATGAGAAACCCTGTCTCAAATGAACATTCACGAGAGACTCAGTCATGAGCAAAACTCAAACCCTATCTAGAAACGAGTCGCGAATAAGGATAAAAGCCGTTTTTGTTAAAAAATTTTTTGGCCATTACTTTCACCTCTTCCCAATCTCGAGGACGAAAGGGCAGGAACAAGAAGAAGGAATCATCCACGACGCCAACAGGCACTCTTGGATCTATCTGCAAACCTCATGTCACCCTCTGGTTACAGACAGGATCTGCTCTCATCCAGCTCAACCGAATCCAGGAGCTCTGACAGTTCCTACCACCCCTCCGATGTATCACAACAGTATCTCACTGGAGATGCATCCAACTCCTTCGCTGCTCTCCAAGACTCCGATGACGAGAAGGATTTTCATCAGGCCGAAACACACTAAGCCAACGTGGTCCACAGGCCGCTTCACAAACGGCTATTGCCATACCTTCCGGGGTACACTGTCACGCCACTCCTTCGCCGGTACCTCCCGATGCAGATGACAACACTCGTTCCCTATATCGCTACGCAGTTCCAGACTACTGTGGTTCGACATAAGAACGATCCTGGTTCCCTTGTTGATAGGGGAGCAACGGCGGGATCCTTGGTAAAGATGCTCGCGTCATGGTTACACACCAACGACAGGTTTATGTCACTGGCATTGACAACCATGAGATGAACGGGCTGAAGATCTTCGATGGAGTTGGTAAAGTCACCTCATACTGAGGTCCCATCATAGTTGTGCTCCGTCAGTATGCCTACCATGGTATCAACCGTACCATCCATTCATCTGGTCAGATCGAGCACTACAAGAACCGAGTAGCTGATCGATCCCTCCTATGTGTGGGCAGACAATGCATCCACACCAACGATGGCTTCATCATTCCTTTGGATATTGTCAATGGACTTCCATACATGCGAATGGGCCCTCCTTCTGACAATGAACTTGCAACACTCACCCATGTCATTCTGACATCTGGCGATTTATGGGATCCCAAGGTTCTCGACTTCAAACACAGTGAACACGACGACTGGTACAACCGTATCAAACTCGAAGATGATGCACAGCCCGACTATGCTTTCGATTCACAAGGGCATTAACAACACCGTGAACCACATCATGCACCCACAATTGAAGCAATCACTCCACAAGACGAGAATCCACTGAGAATCAACCATGCTACCTTTCTCGAAGCCTACAAGATTGTCTTCAACCTCAACCAACCGTGCACCCTTGCAGAATCCGTCTATTCTGCCTTTGATACTGATACCGTCCCATCAAAAGACCACATCATTATCCCAGCCACCGAGTCCACCCCTAAACCACCAGACTACCGAAAATACAGCCCATTCTTTCTCCACATTCCCGTTGAGAAGATTCGCCGCACATTTGAACGGACTACCCAACATGCGCCCAATATCCAATCTGGACATCACATCAAGCAAACAATTAAGTCACCTTTCCCGGCTCATTATGTATGGCGACGCAATGAACCAGTTGCTACGGTTACTGTCTTTGCGGATACACCTGCCATTTGCACCGGAGGTCAAATGATGCCACAAATCTTCATTGGGCATAAATCGCTTGTCATCGATGTATTCGGTTTGTCTTCCACTGCGGATTTGGTCAACACCCTTGAGGATTGCATACGAACAAGGGGAGCAATGGACAAGCTCATCTCGGATGGACACTCAGCACAAACTTCCGCGCGAGTAAAAGAAATACTTCGTGCGCTATGCATTGACTATTGGCAATCTGAACCCCACTACCAGCATCAAACCTCGCGGAAACACAGATGGAAGCCATCTTTAAACGCAAACCACAACTGGTTCATGAACTGGCGAAACATTGATCCCGAAGCCTGGCTACTGTGCATGCAATGGCAAGGTTCATGTTGATGAACCAGTTACAGCACAGAGAAAAATCGAATGGATGGAGACCACCACTTAAAGTTCTCACTGGACAAACCGTGGACATCAGCATTCTGCTCGTAATCCTATTCTGGGATGTTGATTATGTTCCACGATACAAAGACCCCAAGGGTACATGCCCAACCCCGACACAACAAGTCCTCAGAGATTCGCGGACGCTTCGTTGGGTTTGCCTGGAACGTTGGACATCAACTCACCTTCAAGATCCTCACCGATGATACCAAACAGATCATATGTCGGTCCAGAGTCAGACTCGCAAAGGAAGGGATCAACAACCTTAAACTCGATGTCGAATCAGGAGCAGTTCCAGAACGCATATACGTCAGGTCTAAAAGAGACGAAGAAGGCGATGATGCTAGACTGCCCACTATCGACATGAACCAGAGCCCTTTTGACCTTCAAGACGATGACGAAGAAGGGGAGATACGGGAGACCATTCCAGGAGAGCCTACTCCAATGGACGAACCACCTCTCAGGGAGATGCCCCAGGTAGACACGGTCAATGACGATGATGACAACCATTGCGAACCATCAGAAGGACGAGCCCGGGAAAGGATCATCTAGTGCAGAGGAACCATTCATCTTCAACAAGCGGCATATGAAGACAGACAATCCCAACGAATCAGGATTACCTCCTGAACAGATGACAGAAAGAACCTTTCTCATTCCACCCGCAGAAGATGGAACCCGAGTAGAGCCAAGATCCTTGAAAGAGTCAAGTACCACAAGGAGAAGGTCAACAACATCCCAACAAGATCAAGTTCAAAAATTGCAGAGTCAACGACGAGTACGATGAGATCGTAGCCTACAACCATATCGTGGACTACATTGAACAAAACCAAACCTGGGATGGCACATGGAAGTTCCGCAAGATCTTGGTTCATCAAAGTCCCATCAGATCATCTGACAAGGAACGATACAAGGGGTCACGATACAACGTCCAAGTTGAATGGGAAACCGTGGAGATAACTTGGGAGCCGCTCACCACCAAAGACAAGATGGGAGTACATGAGTCTGATCCAGTCAGGTCGCCATCTAGCTGAAGAACACGGTCTGCTAGACACAGCTGATGGAAACTACCAGGACTCAAGAAGATCGCAAAGACTCAAAAGCGACTCGTACGAAGCGGCTAACCAAGCAAAACTCACTCCTTCAGGACCAAGCCCGTGTTCATGTACGGATTCCAAGTTCCGCGCAACCATGATCAAGCCATGGAACTAGATGCGCGCAATGGAGATACCAAGTGAGAGATGCCGAGATGATCGAACTCAACCAGATTGATGAGTACGAGACCTTCATCAACAAAGGAAAGGGACATAACCCGGACCAGATTGGAAGAAGATCCGAGTGCATATGGTGTATGCAGTCAAACACATGGGCGACACAAAGCACGCTTGTCGCTGAGGACATCTCACTGATACACCAGTACACTCCGTCTATTCCAGTGTGGTTTCGTTACGTGGGATTCGTATCCTCACATCCTCGCAGAACTCAATGATGCGAAGTATGGGCAACAGACATCGGAAAAGCCTACTTGGAATCATTACGAAAGAGAAGGTGTACGTTGTGCAGGGCCCGAGTTTGGAGATCGGAAGGATGCACCCTCATCATCAGCCTGCCCTATACGGACTCAAGTCTTCTGGATTACGAGGCATGAACGATTGCAGATGTTCTCGTTCGATGGGATTCTTTCTTCAAAAGCCGAATCAGACATCTGGATGCGAGACAAAGGAGCTACTACGAATACATCGCTTGTACGTAGACGACCTCCTTATTGTCAGCAAAGACCATCCAAGATCATCGCGACATTGAAGGGGAGCACAAGTTCAAACTGAAGGAACCGGTGCCATCAGCTTCCACCTAGGATGTGATTTCTCCGTGATGAGAACGGAGTACTGAGTTACGCACCTCGCAAATACATTTAGAAGGTACTCAGCAACTACCAACGGATCTTCGGACACATGCCCAAACAAGCCTCATCTCCACTCATCAAAGGAGACCATCCAGAGACTGACACAACAGAGCTACTCGATATGGACACACAAAAGATATAACAATCCCTCATCGGTAGTCTACACATGGGCAATCCAAATTGGAAGGTTCGATATCGCCACGGCCACCATGACGATGTCCAGATTTCGGGCAGCACCAAGAATGGGTCACTTAGAATGAGTCAAGAAATCTGCGGGTACCTTTCCAAGATTCGACACGGCATCATACGCATCCGAAAGGAGGAACCGGATTACTCCGCGATTCCTAAGAAAGAGTACGAATGGAATACTCATGCTACCATGTGCCAAAGAAGTTCACCGCACACGCACCGGTACCTCGAGGCAAACGGTCATTCTCACCTCATATGTGGATGCGAACCTTACCACGATCTCATCAGTGGACGGTCAGTTACCGGAGTTCTGCACCTAGCGAACAAACTCCATCGACTGGTTCAGCAAGCACAGTCAAAAGTCGAGACCGCAACGTTCGGACTGAATATGTTGCAGCCCGTACCGCCACTGAGCAGATCATTGACCTACGAAGCACATTCAGTACCTAGGAGTACTGGTGACACCGACCATGATGTTCGGAGACAACGAGACGGTAGTCAACACCGCTCATGCCACACTCAAAGATTCTCAAAAGACACAATCACAATGCGCTTTCCTACCACCGTACTAGGGAAGCTGTTGCTGCAAGTATCTTGAGATTTCATCATATCCCTGGATCTACTAACCCTGCAGATATCCTCAGCAAACACTGGGACTATACATCAGTATGGCCTATGCTGAATGCACTACTGTTTTGGTCAGGAGATACCAAAGATTGCGGTAAGAAACACTCAGAGTCGACAGTCGCCACTGAGGGGAGTGAAAGCGTTACAGTTCCTCCCATGACTCAGAGTATCCGTGAGTAGATTGAGTCATGCTTTATGAGTCAACACGATGGAACAGAGAACGCCGGCAAGAACACGTTCTCAACGAAACCAAAGGACACGGTAAATTGGAGTATTCGACAGGAGTAAAGCATCCTGCCAACGAACCGTTTCCCGCAGATACCACGTTGACTTCCGTATGAATCAAGATCAACTACCACGATGCATTGATCTAACATGCTACGAACTAGCTTTACTGATCGCATCAATCAAAGCTCACAACACAGATTATGAATTACTAAGAAGCGAACTTTGCATTTACTTTGCACTCGTCTTGAATAGTTGCAGCTGATCTCGTTGGGTGGTAGCTACCTCTACAAGATCCCTCTATTCAAGTAGTATTTCCTCACGTTAGCAACTTGCACATACAGGAAAATGGGTACCGACACAGGAATCACCACCAAAACAGTAGGAAATAATAAGAAGGGATGAATCCGGTAGGAGGATCCACTCTCTTGTGTGTTGTCATGTGTCGTATAGCCTCCTCCTCTGGTTGACGACTGTTGCCATTCAATGACTCGACGATGTTCAGGCTGGTGATAGGGCTGGAGTTAACAGAGCATCCTCTTGTTTGTAGCGATCGATCGAAGCCTCTCCTCTTGTTGTCCGGAGCGACCGAAAAGGACTCGACAATGGTAGTTCGCCGGCCGTCAGCAGTAAGAGAAGAGAAAGTAAGAAATAGCTATGGTTTTCTCTTCTATTCCGACACTGAAGAAAACCGGCGACTTACCCTTGTTCTCCAACTTGGCCGTCCATGGCTGAGAACTGACTGCCATCCCATGGTCCATAGGATTCAATGAGGGATGGCTTTCGAATCTGCACCGGAGACGACCGGCTTGAGTGAGGCTTGGATAACAGAGGTGCGACCGATCGATTTGATTCGAATAATTTAATAAAAACAACTCACCTGTTGACGGCTGAGCTCGGAATTCTCTCCTGAATACCATAGAAATCCAATGAGGGAGAGAAGTCAGCGCTGTACCTTCAATTAATACTCTTACCTCGAATCGATCGGCCGATTGGATAAAGCACTCCGATGAGTGGAAATCCACGTGAATTCCCATTGTGGTGCGAAGCAGCTGTGCTGGTTTAGCCAGGTGGAAGAATCGCTGTGACATTTGTATACTCCAACAGTAGGGTCAGCAGTGCAGCCATCTGGCAATACAGAAATAGCTGAGGAACTCTATATACCCAAGGGTGATGCAGTTCTTCAGCCAAGACCAATATAGAAAGTTAGCTTGCCAGCACCAGCCAAATGAGATGCAAGAGAGCCAAAGCTGCATGGCTGAGTGCTGTCGAGGATTTTGTGTTCAGTTGATTTTAGCATAGTTTAAAGAAGAAGAAGTAATGAAAGGATAGTTGACCAGATACAGCCTCAGTAGCACTAGTTTCCCCACAGTTGAAGCCTTCCTGTGTGGATTGTGCCAAGGCAAAGAGTGAGTTGTTCAATCATTGCTGTGGAGATTGAATAACAGGGGCAGCCAGCTTTGTGGCTGGCCATTCTCACTGTCAGAGGAGTGAGGCTCCAAGCAGAGCTCTCCACTCCCAGCCAGCTCTTTGTGCATCTACCCTGACTGGATCTCATCGGATTAACATTGTCGCAGATTGCACGCACAAGGAGTGGCTCTACAGTGGAAATCGAGTGGAGAAAGAGCGAGCGAGCTGTCGAATTGGTTGATCGGGACCTGCCGACAGATCGACGACCGAAAACTGGAATCGCGACCGTTTCCGCCCAAACCAAGACGGTCACCTACTAACCTGAGGGTGCTCGAGACGATACACCAGCCAGTTCTTTGTTAATCGGCTTGGTTACGGCTGCCGATCGAGTACAAGCAGCGGCAGATCCTCATCGTCGCTCTTTTCGAAAATCGTACGAACTGAGTCGTGCCTCCGGAGGATACTGCGGTGAACCGGTACTCACACGGTACTCACACGGTACTCACAGAACCGGTACCGAACCTCTGTTCCGAAAGCGCGCCGAGCCAAAGATCCGAGTCGCCTCACATTTTCCTCGGAATTCCGAACTCGGAAGATACCTGTCGAAGATACGTGTTGATTCAAGGTGTCGATCAACCACTCCAAGGGTAACTCGCAACACCACGAGAGCACCTTCCAGTCGGTTTCGAAGGATTCCAAGGGTACCAGTGTGTCAAGCAGCCTCTGTTTAGTCATTGACTAGCAGTGCAAGACCTCAAGTCTACATTTGGATTTTTCGTGACAGTGTTTGTTCAACACCTCTACACCACACTCAGCCAGCACAACAGCGGTCATCATGGGTACCAGTAGAAGCAAGAGGAGGAAGAAGCAGCAGCAGCAGCGCCAACAGCAACAGCTGCAGCAGCAACAACAGCAACAGACACCACCACAGGATGTGGCAACACCGTTGGCAACAAATACACCACCGGTGCCACCACCACCACCACCGGCAACACCACCAGGTAGCACTGAACCACCACCATCCACTCCTGTCAAGTCACCAGTGGATCCACCCTCAGTCCACCGGCTACCTGTGGTTCCCCCACCATCTTACCAACCCAGTGAATCATCTGTTGCATCCTCCAACCTTGCCAAGCATGATACCACCATGATTAGCCAACAGCTAGCACAACTGGTGGAGGCATTGCACCAACAAAAGGAGGAGACCATGGAACGCCAGGCTGCTTTTGAGGCCAGGCTATCCCAACAACAACAGGACATCAACCAGTCTAGTGTCTCCATCCATGGCTTGGTCCACACCTTGATGGACCAAACCAACAAGCAACTTGGCCTCATGGGTATTGGAGGAATCAGCCCTATTCCTTCCAATGCATCCTCTTCATTGGATCACCATCCTAATGGTTTACTGCCCATGCGACAAGGTGTGGAAGGAACCACTGGTTCTATAGCACAGTCTCAAGGCAGTTCAGAACCAATTGGTTTGGGTTCCGGATTGATGAGTGATGTTGAGGACCATACTGGTCCATCCCCTCAGCCCCAAGTGGATATAGATGTTGCCTCCACTTGTGGAGATGAACATTGACATTTTGAGGGCCCTCAAGGAGGAGATAAGACTACAAAGACTACTTCAACCAACCAACACAACCCAACCACACCAACACATGCAAGATATACCTTCAACATTCCCCCTGCTACACCTACCACCGGTGTCATCCAACACGCCCCACTCACCTGTCAACCTTAGCAGTCACAGCCATCTTCGCAATACCCAAACGGTACCACAGATCTGGAGACGACAACTCGGTTCTACAAGACAGCCAGACCTCATTTTCCAGGAGGCTTGCCCCACAGCAGAGAACACACTACTCAGGAAGGATGGATCATCAACCCTGACATGCGGAAGTATGGGTACGCTAATGATAGGGCATTGAGTGCTGATGAACTCCCTGCCATTTTTATTTTTTGTTTCTCTAATGTCCAACCACCTGCACATGGGTCAACAGAAGTATCCGACGGTTTATTCTTCACTGACCAAGGGGAGTGGATCATCTCTGTGTAAGGATAGGTTCTTCAACCAAGAACAGAATGAACAGCCACCCACCCACACACCAGTCACCACAGGCCTCACTCCCACCACAGCCTACACCTCACCTGGATACCAGACCGTGCCCATGGAGGAGCTATCCAAGCAGGTAGACAGTGATATCGTAAGGCCCAAGTCCAAACCATCTCTCTTCTCCAATCTAGAAGGGACATCTCCCATGGACAAGGTAACTCAAGGCAGGATTCCCGACAGATTTGGCGATCCTGGAGACCCTGGTGGCTCCGGGTACCATGGTGGTGGTGGCAACCACAGAGGCTTTAGCAGAAAGGCAGGTATGGTGGTTCCCCAGGAGGAGGACCCCCTGGAGACCCTTGGGATCCCGATGGCGGTGGTGACCCTCCAGCTGGCCCTGGAGGAGGTGGAGGAGGAGACGGTCCCAGACGCAAGTTGTTCCATGCTAAACCCGATGCCAATGCGTACCCCACCCTCAAGTCCAAACAAGGATTTCGACCAATGGTACAGCGTGTTTATAACAACGGCTAGGGCACAGGGATTCTACGCTCTCTTCGACTCCAATTATGTGCCATTGGACCAGGAGTCAGCTTCTGAGCTCCGTAGATGAACGAATGGTTCTATGCGGTCCTGCAGAAAATCATCAAGACAACCAAGGCAAGGTGATAGTCAAGGACACTTTCATGATTGTGACTGCTTTCATATCCTACATGCATTGATCCAGGATGCCCACACCTCTGTGAAGGTACACTGGAGTCTGTGGAGACCCTCAACTGGCTCACCAGGGTCAAGTACTCCACAACCAAGGGTTCTGCGTGGAGTTCATCATCCACTACGATGAGGTTCTCACCCGGTACAATGACTCCAAGACCAACGCGCAGGATAAACTCAGTGATAGCATCCAGAAACTGTTCCTACAGCAGGCTTTCATCGACATCAAAGTCCTCAATGACATCAGCGCCAGAGAACAAGGAGAACATGTGCAGTAACGTGCTCACATGTCCTATTCATATGAGAAATACAAGGAGGTCTTGACTAATGCTGCTACCAGATTTGATGTCAACCACAAGCTTCTACCCCCTAGTAGATCTCGCAGAGCCAACATGACTATGATTGAAGAGTCTGAGGATGAAGTCGGGCAACCTGATGACATGGATAGCCCACCAGATGACCCCACTCATCTCCAAGCGTTTGCGCCATGAGAGACCCCTCTGTCCGGCTCCCAGACCAACATTGACCCAACTTTCCAGCACGGGCAAGAAGAATTGGCATCAATTTGATGACCACGACAAGAAAGTACTGATGGCATCACAGCCGCCAGCACCCGCCGGTCGCCAAGCCAACGTTGCCAACAGCACCATGGACCCCAA
>CAICTM010002707.1:0-12272 GCA_903772945.1 Seminavis robusta | reverse complement strand
TGACGTCTGGAGCGCTCACTTGCTAGAGCTGGCCTCTGCTTTTGGAGAGCTTCACACCCCCTTGACCTTCACATAGCACTAGTTGACCGCCTGAACAGTTGGCGCAATTCCCTCCCATTGCTCCCCAACCCCCAGTGGGATGCCACCCTTACTCAACTTATCGTCTCCCAAGACCGATCGGATGGAAGAACTTCTTGGAAGGTCTCCCTCCATTCGTTTTGCCCAGTATATGGATTCCTTCTACAAACGCGAAGGATACTCCATCACTGGTACCACTTGGACTTCCAAAATCCTTCGCAAAACCCAATGATGGCCTGGAGTTTATGGGAACATCGGAACAAGATTCTACACGACGACAAAATGCCCCGTCAAAAACTAGCCCTCAACCTGTTACACCAAGCATTGCCACTGGTATATCAAAGGTACCAGGGACTCCCCTCCTGTTATCACAACTACTTCAAACACTCACTCATCTCTCTCCTCACCAAATCCAAGCCCTACAAACAGTCTTGGCTCCAAGGGATACATACTATACGCGATAGGGAAACTAGACGCGTCCACCAAATCACTGAAGACAGACGGCATTCAAGATTATATCAATGGTGTGCTACGGGCCGACTCTAGCCTTTCCATCTCCCATCCCTCGAACCACCTCCTCAGAACCAACCAACAACATTAGAACATGGCCTTAGCGCGCCACACTACAAGGAAGGCCTTAGAGTGCACTCCTACAGAAACCAAAATTGCATGAAACACCCTTAAGGGCCTTAGCGTGCCCGTGACCCTTCTACTCGAACAAGGGGCCAGTAGCGCCCCTTGTCATTCTGAGTGAAGTAAAAGCAAGCCCTCGGCGCAGTAGACAAAAATAACAACTACTAATCTTTGTGACAAACAAAGTGGGAATCCTCTCTTCTTGTTGAAGATGAATCTTGCCACATTTGGTGGCTTCTTGGGTGGCATAATGTCCCCCACTGGCTCATTTTGCGCCAGCATCCCCTTGCTATTGTCCCATGAGTCAAAGTCATCCACTAACGGTGATTCAACTGCCCCTGTAGGCTGGCCTCCGCCCAGCGAGTCCCATAGAACACTTTGTGCCAGGGGAGCCCAGCCCATCTTTAACTACCCCGCCCACCAGGATGCCCCTGTGGGTCCTGGTTGGGTGGGGGTTGAGATGGGGGTTGGGTAGGCTGGGGAAATCCTGGGTAGAATCCTGCACCAGCAAGATACTGTAATCCATGGTAGGGTGGTGGCTGCGACTGCTGGTAAGGCTGATAGGCGGCTGCTGGATACAACTGGGCTAGCTGAAGAGAATGTGGATCAGCGCGAGGACGCTTGTCGTCTTGCTTGAGTAGAGGAGACGTCACAGGAATGCCATCTTGAGTTGCAACTGGTACATTTGAAGGTGGTGGTCGCTTCTGATAGGGATTGCCGTGGTAGCCCTGCAGAAAGTCTGGATGTGTGTAGACATCATTAGTGCCTTGGTGTTGATATTGTCCATGGGCTGGAGACTGATGAGGAGTCTGGTAACTTCCATGATGGGGCACAGGCATACCCGGTACTGGAGCATCAACGGCACCCCCTCCAGGAGGTGGTGGTTGTCTGGAGGAAGGAGGGTTGGAGGGGGTGGCAGTGGCTTCAGATGGTCTTTGCATGTTACTGAGCAAGGCCATCATCTGCTGAAATCTTGCTTCACTGGCTTCCTGGTCCTTTTGGTGCTTTGCCTCCAGTTGTTGCAGTTGTTCCTGGTGTTTCTTCTCCATTCTTTCCATGGCATCTAATGTGGACTTGGTCTGTTGCTGCATGGCTAAGGTGGACTGTGTCTATTGTTCCATTGCTGCTTTGAGGGCTGCTATTTCTTTGGACTGTGCATCACTAGTAACATCACTGGTTGCCACAGTGGTGGCTGTAGCTGGTTTGTTTGTTTGTTTGTTAATCTCCACCGGTGCTGAGAGGGGTTGGGTAACACGAGATGCCACTAGTGGCAGAGCTCCCCTTCGCTGGTACAGAGACATCAGTCACCGGTGCCTGATTCTGCCCCCAAGTTCTGACTTTGTCTGCCCAAGTAGTGATGATGGCTTCCACTGAAGCAAGAGAGGCATCATCTTGATACAATGTTTGAAAGGAGCGACTGCTGTATGAGTACTGATCCCAAGAGTTATCCCTTGGAGTTCGTGGTTGTCTTTGGATGACAGAGGGTTCCTCATCATTGAGGGCATAGTCTTGGGGGAAGATGGTGGCATCGGAGAAGATATCTGCGAGTCGTTCCACTACTGTGTCTCGTGCACTCTTCTGGCAAATGGCATAGTACTGTCCTGCAGTGGCATAGGATTTGTGGCGTTCCAGATCCAACAGCAGGGGCTTTCCATTGGCAGTGACAATCTTCTCTAAGAGCAAAAGACGAATTTCATCCTCAAAGTTTGGATTCAGATCTTGAAGGGGAACACCTGTGGTGGCATTGATGACATCCATGTGTTGAATAACTGCCTTCTTCATAATAAGGTCATGGTGCTTTCTTTGTCTGCTGATCTTGTTCAATTTGGGGCTCAGTAGATCCAACTGTGGATGCTGCAGAGTGGGATCATTTGCAATGGCTTTCATCAGGTTTTCAAAGGCTGGACGGTCGGTGATTCCTACTTGGATACCAAGGATGTCAATCTTCTCATTATCGACTTTGACTTTGGTTGGAACAATGGCAATGGGACAGGTGATGGAAGGCCTCTGCTGACGTAACCAACTGGATACCCTGGGTAACAGGCCACGGTAGGTCTTCTTAGGATTCTTCCCGGCAATGTAGTATACGGTGGCAGTTTGGGATTCCTCTAACCTGTGTGGACGAAGGAAGAGCTTGTGTTCTTTGAGAAAGGGAACCACCCCTTGAATCTTCTTTAGTGCAGGCACACTGTCGTAATCAGAGCTGTGCACATAGAAAGAACAGGCAAATCGACGAATGTAGTCATTGATGGGGCCCCAGTCCATCACTGAGGCATTGAGCCACTTCACTAGCTGGTCGCGGGTCATGTTTCCTAGGGAGTCCAAGTCAATTCCATTGCCCTCAAAGTCTCCTATCCCTTCATGGTCTTTGAAGGTAATTGTGAACCTATCATCAGAACACAATAGTGTCAACAACTGCATGACCAGAGGCATAGGCATTGCTGTGGTTGCCGGATTCATTGCCTCTATGCGAACACCAAAGTAGTGTGTCTTGTGGCTCCTTGCACCATCATTGGCATCCTCAAAGCTTTCCTCGTCGTCATCCCTCATAGTGTCTCCTGTGTCGCCGTCCTGATTGCCATTGGTGTTGGATTCATCGGTGCCCTCATCTGTATCAAGAGCCATGGGATTGGCAGCACCTAGTGAAGCAGCAGCAGCATCCTGCTTGGACTCCTGAATGGTCATGGTGGCAATGCCTGGAATTGATGGAGCATCAATATCAGGAGCTGGTTCTAGTAGGCCCAATGACTGTGCTCTGTGATGAATCTCTTGAGGCAATGGACAGTGAGTTCTCTGTAGCTCAAGAAGGGAGTTTCTAACACAGACAGAGGCAGTGTCATTGGCGGGGTTGGTGGGAACAAGGAATGCCAATTCTGTTTCCAGATAAGTGAGTATCTTGTCTGGATCGGCCTTCCACTTGCAGAGGAAACACAATGGGTCTTGAGGTCGAGAGATCGAAACCTGGTGACAGAAGCATCCCTGGGGACTATTGCATGTTTTTGAATCTGACATTGTAGTTGCCTGTTGAGATGGAGTGGTAGGTAGGCTATTGGGTGGGTCAGAAGTGGAGTTGATTGATTCCTCCTGTGTTTGGTGTTGTTTCTGAATGTCTGGGGAAGCAACAGTCTCACAGAATGGATCAAGGTGCTTTGCAGCAGGGAGGACATCATTGCTATCAAGGAACTCATTACAGGAGTTGCAGTAATAACCAAGTTGGGAATCCTCGTGAGTTCCCAGCTGGATAGTGGTGACGTCAATACATTTCATGTCGACGGCTTCCATGAGATCATTACATAGGGGACAAAGAACACGGGTTGGTTTCATGAGCTTAGTAGCCCCACTGTCATTAGATGACTGTTGTATCGAGAATTCGTCAGACAAATCGTGCTGCTTGGCATTCTTCTGCAGGTGCTGTATGCCAGCCTGAATTTCCTCATCAGTTGGGTTGGTGATGTCTCCAATCAAGTTGGTAACAGTACTCGGGGATAGGAGCATGGTGAGTGGCGATGCTGATCTTGTGTCTAATGCCGAAGGTCCTTGCAGAGGAATAAGCTGGTTGCAGTCGATGCAATAGTGAGCCGGAGAAGAGTAGTGTGGCTTGCTCCCAGGAGGATGTGCCATTGAGTCATCCAACGACATGACGGTGGGGACCACAACTGCATTGCACATGTAGCAGACCACTGGCAATGAGAGCTCAAGTTTTAGATGAGGTGTTGTTACGTTCATGGTTTGATCAAGGCTTTTGGTTGATGGAGAGTCATGGGTCATTCCTTTGCATGGGATGTCGGTGTCATGCATTGTTGGTTTGGTTGGAGAAGATAAGTCGATGGGCATCTGAGATGTACCGGCACCGTCAGTGGAACGAGATGTGCTGGTATCCAGTGGGTTGTTTGGTTCGACCACCGTGTTGTTGCAACTGCCGTGGATAACGTCCTCGTTGATAGTGTTTGCTGGCGTTGGTTGGTTTGTTCTCACCACCGTGCAGGATGACGAGTTGTTGTGATTTGCTATGCCAGCTTTGTCATGGATGGATGTCGAGTGGAGTACTGCTGCAATAGCTGGTTTCAGCGGAAACTTCTTCTTCTTTTTGGTGATACTGGGCGGTGGTGTAGTGTCAACAACAGTATAGACAGTCGTTCGGCACGAGCTGTAGGGTGGGAGCGTTTTGTGAATTCATCGGCATTTGTTTTATTATTTCGTGATGAGGCAGAGTTGAGCGAAGGATTCTTCCAAGGGTTGGGAGTTCCAAGACTATCCTGACGAGGAATATGCGCCTGTTGTTCGTGCGAGGTAGCAGGCAGCAGTGGCCATTCCATGGGATTTGCGAGATTGTTGATGCATGGGATACGCGGTGTCTTAATCGCTGATTTGCCTTTCGCCTTGTGCGTTTTCCTATGAGTTTTGTTCCATTGTAGCTGTTGATCCCAAACCACCGGTATCGCTTCGCTAGAACTAGTGGCCAAGATGGGTGGCAATGGTAGCGGATCGGCATACTTTGGTTTTCTCGATAGGTGCTTTTGGTCTCCTCCCGACCGATGTGTTGTTGTCTGAGAGCGTCGTCGATCATGATTCATTCTGGGCGGTGTGTGATTGTGGGGACAGTCATCAGCAGTAATAGAGTCACTTCCTGTAGTATTAAGAGTGTCAACCGAGTCGTCATCGTTCTCCTTTACTTCGTTGTATTGGAGGAGCCATTGGTCATGCGGATCAATGAGGGTTTGCAAAGCAGAGAAGCGATTCGTGTTGTGATTCTTCTGGAGCACGCCTCCAATTTGTTTATCAGTTACTCGTGCCATTGGATTAGTATTCCGACCAGGTATAATCTCGTTGAATCCATCCATATTCCGCAATCCACAAGAATCGTTACTATTCGATGATGTCTTGGCTATCTGTGGTTGATGTGTAATGCCAGTACTGCCGATGATCGATTTCGATGGAACTGGAACCATTTCTGGTACCATCAAGGCCGGTCTGCCTCGACCAATGCTTTTGCAAGAGGATCGAGTGGTTGGCATGGCATTAGTGCGGCTAACACGGCGGCGGAATGGACCACAAGGCGCCATGGTGGTCCTTTTCCTGACCTTTGTTTTTAAAAACGGCAAGTTTACTATAGAATAAAGAGTACTAATTTGCGAGTGAGTGTGCGTCCAAAAAGGGTGTTTTCAGTTCGCGCAAAACTGAAATTATAGATGCACGAGAGCTGGGATGGAGAGCTCTGTTTGGTGGGGATCTCCTTCCACTGGCGCTGGAAAGGCCAGCCCAAGGCTGGCAGCCAATGCTATTCAATCACTGTGGAACAGTCTAATTGCTCAATACCCTGGCACTGGCCATACAGGATCCGGTCTACTGCAGAGCTCTACTTGTGCTGTTGGGTCTGTTTCTCAGGTCAACTCTTCTTCATTACTTCTTTAAACTATGCTAAGAACAAATACACAAACTCTGATTTGGTGACAAACTCCATCCAGCCACGCAGGATACAGATCCATGCATCTCTTTTGGCTGGCTGGTATAGATCAAGCCATCTGTCTAGACATGTCCTGGATGAGGAACAGCATAATCCTTTCTTACAGAGGAACTCTATGTCCTCTACAGCTGTTCCTATCTTGTCTGATGGTGACACAGCTCTTTGTACTGAAAGAGTGTACAGATGCAGCAGCGATCTTTCCATCAGCCTGAGCCAGCACAGCTGCGTCGCACCCATACTATGGCTCTTATGGCATAATCTCATCGATAATACCCAGTTCCAGTCAAAGTACCATGGCTCTGCTAAACTACCATACCTGGACCTCTACTAGCTAGTACCCGGACCCGGACCCGGAACCGTATCTCACCATGCTAAACTCTCTCAGATCTTCGCCAACTTCCATCATAATACCTAGTACCAGTCAAAGTACCATGGCTCTGCTCAACTACCATACCTGGACCTGCTGCTAGCTAGTACCCAGACCCGGAACCGTACCTCACCATGCTAAACTCTCTCAGATCTTCTCCAACTTCCATCATAATACCCAGTTCTAGTCAAAGTAGCATGGCTCTGCTCAACTACCATACCTGGACCCGCTACTAGTACCCGGACCCGGAACCGTACCTCACCATGCTACTCTCTCAGATCTTCTCCAACTTCCATCTTAGTACCCAGTTCCAGTCAAAGTACCATGGCTCTGCTAAACCCGGAACAGTATCCTACCCAGCTAGAGCTACTAGTATCGGAACCTGGAACCGTACTGTATCAAGCTAAAGCTACTGGACCCGGAACCGGAACTGTACTGCAATACACGGCTCTTAGCCTTATTCGCGACTCGATCCTAGATAGGGTTTGAGTTCGACTCATGACTGAGTCTCTCGTGAATAGTCATTTGAGACAGGGTTCTCAATGACCGCTCTAGTCATACTAGGTTGATGATGAAACATCGCTCTAGATATTTAGCCAGCGTGGAGTACTTCCACGCTACTAGATCCATGCTAGACAAATCTTCCACGCGTTCCGTTTTAGGATCGTGGAGATACGTAGGATTACTACCGCAACCTACTCTATCACACTTTATAGTCTCCCGCGGGAGACCAGATCTACGATCCCTTGATGATGATCTCTCTCGTTGATTAGTTTTCATAGCTTTCTAATCTCTCTCATAACTTTCATTCTCTCAAACTCAAAACACTCGAAAGATCTTTACACTAGCTTTTAGCGTAGTGCATTTTGTTAACAAACACAATAGCTTTCAGCTACCCTCAATCTATTCCTTCACCATGAAGATGGCTCAAGGAAAACATGCGTTCAGCAACTTCGAGAAACAGTTGCGTGACAAACCCATTCTTCCTCTCGTCGACAATGACGAAGACACCGAGATCGACGATACTCGTGCAACCACCTGCAAACTTCGCAACCATGTTGCCAAGCGCAAATCAGAAGACTCTGATAACGAGGACAACTCCTCTATCGATTTCAATCACTTGGATGGAGAGATCTCCGTCTGAGGATTAGGCCAGGATGATGATTGCTTCAACGGAACCATGTTCCGATTTCTCACACCAAAGTGATGAAGATATCTCACTAACTAGTAAACAAGAATTGTTTGCAACCGATGAACTCTACGGCAAATTAGATGATTGCCTAGAAGCTGCTCAACTAGATTCTGATGATCTATTTAGCATCGTTAACCTCGTCCGTGGCCAACCACCTCGTAAACGTCGCAAGACAAGAGACCTCAAACCTATCATCTATGTTAGATTTAACAAGCGAGAAAAAGGGAAACCAAAACCCGTTACACTCCGTTGCTTACTGGATACAGGAGCATCCGGAACTTTGATTGCTCAAGTTCATGCCAAGAAATTACGCATGAAGGATCTTGGGGGCGTCCAAACCATGTGGACTACCCCTGCAGGAGAATTAAACACCAGCACGAAGTGCAAAGGTGCATTCATGATTCCTGAATTCCACGATGATAGAATTATCGAATGGGATTTACACGTCACCAAGAGCTTGGGGGCGTATGACATGATCATAGGTCGAGACATTCTCTCCGACTTAGGATTTAAGTTCGATTTCACTACCATGTCAGTGGAGTGGGACGGCATATCTATTCCTATGAAAGATAGCGACACCAATGAAGAAGAGAATTTCTTCATTCCTGATCCTACTGCTGTTGATGACAGTGCAGATCGTCTCAAGAAGATTCTTGATGCGACATACGAACAAGCTGACTTAAAGCAGGTTTAGAATGATAAGGAAGAGCAGGAACAGCTTCATTCCTTATTAACGAAGTACTCTGACCTATTCGATGGCACTCTAGGAAAGTGGCAGATGGACGACTACGAAGTAGAACTCCTCCCTGACGCTAAACCCTATCACGCTAGGGCTTATCCTATTCCACGTGTCCATACCAACACTCTTAAGATGGAGGTTGAACGTCTCTGCGAAGCAGGAGTACTCAAGAAGGTGAACCGTTCCGAATGGGCGGCACCAACTTTTATCATTCCCAAAAAGGATGGATCTGTACGATTCATCTCTGATTTCCGGGAACTAAACAAAAGGATTAAGCGGAAGCCTTATCCTATCCCAAAAATACAGGACATGCTCTTGAACCTAGACGGATTCAAGTACGCCACTAGTCTAGACCTGAACATGGGATACTATCACATCGAGCTGTCACCTCACTCGAAACAACTCTGTACTATCGTACTCCCGTGGGGAAAGTACGAATACCAGAGGTTGCCAATGGGCCTATGTAATAGTCCCGACATCTTCCAAGAGAAGATGGGAACACTAATGCACGACCTAGAATACGTCCGTGCATACATTCATGACCTACTCATCCTAACTAACGGCGATCTGGCAGATCACGTTGAAAAGTTGGATGAAGTTCTCCGAAGGCTTCGAGAAGCCGGACTTAAGATCAATGCTACCAAGTCCTTCTTCGCAAGAGGAGAACTTGAATACTTAGGTTACTGGATTACTCGAGAAGGGATCCAACCTATAACCAAGAAAATAGACGCGATCCAGAATATCGCTCCTCCTACTAACAGAAAAGAACTCCGTAGATTCATTGGACTAGTGAACTACTATCGAGATATGTCGATTAGACGATCACATGTACTGGCTCCACTCGCTTCGTTGACTTCCAAAACAACGAAGTGGAAATGGAAAGATGAACACGCCAAGGCCTTTAGCCAGATGAAGAAGATCATCAGCAAAGAAACCTTGCTCGCTTACCCTGACTTCAACGATACATTCGTTATCCACACGGATGCGAGTGATACTCAACTAGGTGCAGTAATTTCCCAGAAGGGAAAACCTATTGCGTTCTACAGCAGGAAGCTCAACCCTGCTCAGACACGCTACACCGTTACCGAGAAGGAACTTCTCAGTATCGTAGAAACTCTGAGGGGTGTAATTACTTATTTAGGTTAACAACCTATTGGGTCCGGAGGACCTTTTTCTACGCTGGCAATAGTTGAGCCCGAGGGCCCAAATAGCTGAGTCGTATACCATTGATGAATTGCACGATAGGGAGATTCACGGTGCACACCAAGTGTCAACACTGAAGGAGGATATGCCTCATAGTAGCACGGCTACACTATCCTATAGTCTCACCGCCGTTCACCTCCGCCCCATGAACAAGGGGCAGGTCCCTACAGCTCTACTTACAACGGAAGTGTGCATCTTCCCATCATGACCTGGAGCGCGGTGGCCTAGCCAGGATTTAACCTATTAGAAGGGCGCTGATCGACAACAGTCATCATCGATCCACCTCCACCACAGGTGCGTCTGAGTGATCAGGTCCCATGCTGTGGCCATTGCCTTGTCGTGCAGGGCAAGATGCCAGCAGAGTCCATAGGCGGTGGCGCACCTAAGACTGGACCATGTCAGGGTATGACCTATCCAGTGGGCGAACAATGTCAGGCAGAAGCCGACAAAGAGCCATGCGATAGGGCCAAGTGACGCACTGGCAGACAGTGGCTCCCAAAGGGGAGGCACAGTGTCTGCTGGGGCGGTGTGGACTGTAAGAGGGGTTGTGGGGTGAATGTTGGAGGGGAGGTTGTGGGCTGTAGATGGTATGGTGGTGGAGGGAGTTGGGTAGGGTGTGTTTGCTATGTGAGGCATGATGGTGGTGTGGAGGGTGTAGTCTCCTGTGATGTTGACTGTTGGGTCGTGCTGCAACTCAAGCACAGGAGTGCTTGTGAGGTGGTGAGGAGGATTGATTCAAGGAATCTATTCAAGGAGGCAATGCTCTGGGGCACTGGCAATCAGGGTATGATCAAAGCTGTTGGGTGGGGATGGCCACTGGTTCAGAGGCTGGGTCCCAATCTAGTACAGTTACCACAAACTGCAAAAGGAAGGGATCAAAGCAAAGGCTGATAGGGATTCTTTCAGGAAAACTGGAGAAGTCACGCTATAGCCAGTAGAGCAGTGGTGGGGGATCAAGGGGTGTTGTTGGTTGATGGGGCTGTGTTACTGGTTACACTGTGTTGTCTCAAAGCTGGTACTCAATCTGTTTAGGGTCAGACATGCAACAGAAGTCAAGCCAAGATGTGGAGAGGGTACTCGATTCAGGTGAACTGTGGAAAGTCACTGGAGAGTCACTCAACAATCAGCTAGAGAGGTAATAGGGTCAGGCGTGTTATATTGAGCCACACCACGCTGCAGTTCTGTCTGGGGCTCAATCCTTTGAGTCAGACAAACTCAGTAGGAGAGTCAGGGCAGGAGAGAGAGGTGCTGGTTCAATAAGGGGTGTTGCCAATCTATATGTGGTACTAGAGGGGCACTTTTGTTGGTTCTTGTGGGGGTGAGGTCCTTTGGAGAGGAGCTGGATATCCAGGTGGGGCTGTAAACCAACCAAGAAAGCAGCCGAGCCTGGAGATAGCAGAACTCAAGTCCTTACAGGAACTCTGTTGTTGTTTGTTGTTCCTCTGGAGAGGAGTTAGATATCAATGGGGAGTGGTAACAGTAGCAGAGGATCAGTGCAACAAGGACTCGGGAGAAACCACTAGTGGCCAGTGAGAAAGTAAGAAATACAGGTGTAATTCTCTTCTCGGTGGTCACTGCAGGTATCTCGTGAAGTCCTTCTTGATAGGCTATCGTTCGATTGATCGATTCACGGAGTAGCGAGTCTTGGATTCGAATCGATAATTCGATTCGATTCGCGATTCGATTCGCGATTCGGATTCGCGATTCGGATTCGGATGAGTCAGTTGCCTTAGGGTAAGGTTAACCGAGCCTGTTGGTGTTGGTGGAAGAGGAGGAGCGATCGTTCGAAAAAGAGGACGACAATGGGATTTCGTCGGCCGTCAGGAGCGGAGTGTAGAAAACAACAAATACGTATGGGAATTGTTTTCTGTACTGTGCTGGGGAAGGCCGGAGACTTCTTTGTGTTCAATTCTCCAACTTGGCCGTCGGCGTCGAGAATAGAAAACCAGCCCGATCTCGTAGTATTTCAATTGGGATGGCTTTCTAATCTGAACCAGAGAAGGCCGCTTTGATAGTCGCTTGATAGGGGGTGCGCTGATAGGAGTTGAGAGTTCGTTCCTGTCAACCGGAGGGCTGAATGAGAGATAAAGAGAGGAAAGGGGAGTGTGTTTCCTGTGATGACGTTGAGTGGGTTCCTATAGTAAAACAGTACTCTTCACCAAGATACAGATAACAAGCTTCTGAGGTCCTTTCGCTTCTTTCAATGCTTCAATGGGTCTAATAGGTGTGTGATGGTATAGAAGTGACGTCGTATTGTTATCGTTGTCTATTAGTGTTTTTGGTTGACAGATCCAGCGGCAGGAGTCAGTAGTTGCTCCCGCTTGAAAAGTAGTATCGTAGAAACTCTGAAAGAGTTCCGTAAATTCTTCTAGGCAGAAGATTGTTGTACATACGGACCACAAGAATCTTACATGTAAGAACTTCATACCGATCGCGTAATGCGATGGCGCCTTATTCTGAAGAATACGGCCCTGAACTACGGTACATCAAGGGCGAACAGAACATCGCGCCGATGCGTTGTCGAGACTTAACATCTCCAACAACGATGGTTCTTCAGAACAGATGGAAGCCAGCGAGATCGCTGAGCTCATGGCTG
>CAICTM010002706.1:0-12280 GCA_903772945.1 Seminavis robusta | reverse complement strand
CGCAATCTGTTACCTGTAGCCAAGTCGTGTTCGGTGTAGAACTAGTTTCGTCGTTCTTTCTTTATCTCTCCTTTCTCGAAATTGTTCTCCTCCTGCATGCGTCTTCCTTCTGTTTCTCTCTGTGGCGCATCGTTTTCAGTTCTGATGCCGCTGTGGTTCCATACGTGGCTGCCCTTGCTCTCTGCCAGTTTGTCGAGAAAGTCTCGCCTTAGTTGGGGGCGTTCTTCTTCATTGTCCACCACTCTTCTTGCCTTCCAGAGCCGGCTCCTCGCTGTTTCTAAGTCGACTTCCCAGGCGTCAGAGTTGGACACTTGCGGCATGAGCGCTTGATCTCTTCTTGCTCACTTTCAGGTTGATCTTGAGTTGATTACCGATGCCCAGAGTTTTCTGCGATCATGACACCCTGTACTTCTGGGGACCATGGGCACCGCCTTTCTTGCTCAGCTTCATTCTTCTTTGATTGTTTGCGGACTTTCGGTTGCTCATGGCCATGCAGTGGAACATGCGTTTGATAGCCCGCAATCCCTGTTTGTTCTGCATCATGGTAGTGAGGGTATCAATCTTCTCCCTCAACTTCGTCTGTTTGTAGCTGGCTTTGACGGACTTGGTGTACTCCTGAACCTGCTTGGGTCGTTCACATTCAGACCGACCTGTCTGGGGATGGAGGTTGGGGGGTTGTTTCAAAGGCTTCTGTGAAGGGGATGTCCATCCACGCCAGTCGATGGTCCCCGGGTAGACCCGCCTCAAATCCTAGGTAGCCAGAGGTCAGTTCCAGTGCAGATGGGTCCAGTGTGGTGAACGTGCCGTCGATCGGGATATTTTGGTGGTTTCAAGTTGGTGGGCGGAGACTGGTTGGTAACAGGTGGGATTGAGAACGATTGCCATACGGGTAAACAATGGCGGCAAGTGACTTTGATCAATAGCATCCAGTCAATCTAACAGTACTGGTTTTGCATACATCATCAAGACAATCGTGTAGCGTTTCCAATCAGGACCTGAATGACTGATCAGGTCATTCACTGGAATTTTAATGTGTTTTGCATCATCAATGTTTATGCGCCAGTATCAGCAGTTGTTGTTGAAACCGTGTCTGTGCATATGCCCTTGCATGGGTTGTGCCGTGACCACACGGAGTTGTTGTCTTCGCCTTGCATCATAAGAAGTCCATCGTCCCAAGCCGTTGGGTCATGGTCCGACGTTTTATCGACAGGAGGCTTCCAGTGTTGTTTCCATACGATGCCACCAGGGAGGAATGCAGTATATGTGTTTTGTGGAGTTGTAGGTGTAGCTTGGTTCGGATTGCCTCTGAGTTCTTTCCTTAAGCGGTTGTACCAGCTGTTTCTGTTGGGATTGTTGTGGTGGGTAGAGGCCAACTTCGACGCATCCCATAACATCTGGTTCGAGTAGTTTCGCAGCTTCTGCCAAGAGTCGTTGCTCTTGTCTGCCATTCATGTTTGGGGAGGTTGTCAATGTTCTGGAAAAGGATTCTGATGTGTCGTGGTGCTTTTGCTGTTGCTTTGTCTCCGAAGCTCTCGACGTTGGTTGTGTTGGTGACTGGAGTGGATGGTGTTTGGTTTGTTGGGGTGATTGGGTTGGTGGAGATCCTCAGTTGGTTTGTATTGGGGTCGAATGCAAGAGTTTGTTGCCCGCGGTGGTTGATTCTGTTTCTGCGTCGGTGGGGTGGTGGGGTGGGTGGGGTTGGGGTGGATGGGTGGTGTGGTATTTGGTTGTTGCTGGGGTGGGGCCCTCGGGAGGTGAAGTATCGGTGTAGTGTGCTGGTGTTTTTCTCCACTGTCCCCGTGGACCCACTGGCTTTGCACCTGGACCAACGGGTCCGGTTCCTAGCTGTTATTCAAATACGCCCGCCTCATAGGACTTGGCCTTTTCTTTGACCAATTCAATCCAGTCTCGGCGGACTTCTTGTTGCCATTCTTGAAACTCTGTAAAGGTCAAGGCTGCGACGAGTTGCAGTACATTCTCAGAGGTAAAATATGTCTCTGAGGTCATGAAAGCGGCAAGCACACACATGGCGGGTACTGCCTCTGGGGAGGACACTCTGTCGTCGGAGAAGTACCATGCTCCTGCGTGGTCCATCGCTGCATTCAGTGCTGAGTCGTGCATGTGTTGCTCCGGGAAGTGTGGGATGCGTATTAGGTTTGAAGTAGGCATCGTGTCCAGGTCTTTGCTGATCTCATGCATGGTGGTGTGGTACATCATCTGGTTGGGAGTGTCTAAGAGCAGTGGTGCTGTAGGTAGGTCTTGGGGAGTGCCTTGGAGCAGTGTTGCTGTGGTGGGGGTCCTGGGGAGTGCCTGTGGGCAGTGTTGCTGTTGGGTGGAGCCTGGGTGGAGCCTTGGAGCAGGGGTGCTGTGTTGGGGATCCTGGGGGGTGCCTATTAGCAGTGGGGAGGAGTGGTGGTGTGGGTGAGTTTCTTAAATCCAAGGAATTTCTTAATTTCAAGGATGGGAGACTTAAGGGGCTGGGTATTGGTGGACTTAAGGGGTGGAAGAATTAGGGTTGGCACAAAGATTTATGTGACCGGAGACTTAGGAGACTTGCGCGTTGAGCTTCCTGTTGACTGGAGGGCTTGCAGTCAGTGCTAGCTAGCGCTCGGTAGTTCTGTTGGATAGAGCTGGTTGAGGGCTTGTTGTGGTTATCTTTGGATCCTTCTAACTCCGTCTGGTTGAGGAGATAGGTTGATTCGAGTGGATTTGCTGGAGAGAATTCGCGAACGGAGTAGAGAAGTGTGGGCCTGCCCAAATCCTATGGTACGTAATGAGGGATGGCTTGGATTTCTGTACTGAGTGTACTGATTCTTGTTGACTGTTGGCTTGGTGTTGCGAGAATTTGTTGCTTGCCCGATTGTGGTTGAATTCAATGAGGGAGAGCTTCAAGATCTCGTTTGCGCAAATCAAGGGGTTCAATCGATCGATCGGCCGATAGAGGTGCGGATGTACGACTCGGATCAGCAGGAGTATCGTGGGAACGGACTAGGACGTTGTTCTTGTTGTCGAGAATGGACTGAGCAGAAAGTAATTTGCTATGGCTGAGCAAAGGATTATCAGCTCGATGTCTTCTGAGCAAACAGAATGGGTTCCTTGTCTTCCGATTCGGTCGTTCGTCTTGGAGTGCCTGCTAAGATGCTCGTTGCGACTGACAGATGCAGTTCCTATTCTATTCCTATGGACAGGAGTTAGATCGGGGACTATTTCTTGGAGTGGCAAACGGCGTCTGAACGGGCGGAGTGGACTTGGGTTCTTTGTTGCTTTTTGTGATTTTGTTGTTGGTTGTGATTGCGATTTTGGATAATGACTCCTCTGTAGAAACAGTACCAGGGATACGTGGAATGACTGGATCTTCCGGGGCCGCAATACGTGTGGTGGCTGATGGGTGGCTGAGGACGTTCCGTTCGATATCTATCGATCCAGAGCTCCGATTTGAGTGCTTCCAAGGGGAAACTTGCTTGTAATAGTGTAATAGTTAGCTTTATAATGATGGTGTTGCTTATAGTGTCTTTGTTGTTGTTGTTTATCTTTATTATCATCTCGGTTGACAGAATCAGTGGCGGGAGTCCTGTGAGTTGGCTCCCGCTTGAAAAAGTGCGAAGTTTGCAAGTGTTGCACGAGTATCGTCGATCGTTTTCTTCGTCATTGTCGACGAGAGGAAGAATGGGTTTGTCACGCAACTGTTTCTCAAGTTGCGGAACGCATGTTTCCTTGAGCCATCTTCATGGTAAGGAATAGGTTGAGGTAGCTGAAAGCTATTTGTTTGTAACAAAATGCATACGCTAAAAGCTAGCTATGTAAAGATCTTCGAGTGTTTTGAGTTTGAGAGAATGAAGTTATGAGAGGATTAGAAAGCTATGAAAACTAATCAACGAGAGAGATCATCATCAGGGATCATAGATCTGGCTCCCGCGGGAGACTATAAAGTGTGATAGAGTAGGTGCGGTAGTAATCCTACGTTTTCCGATCCTAAAACGGAACGCGTGGAAGTTTGTCTAGCATTATCTAGTAGCGTGGAAGTACTCCACGCTGGCTAAATATCTAGAGCGATGTTTCATCATCAACCTAGTATGACTAGCGCGGTCATGAGAACCCTGCTCAAATGACTATTCACGAGAGACTCAGTCATGAGTCGAACTCAAACCCTATCTAGGATCGAGTCGCGAATAAGGCTAAGAGCCGTGTATTGCAGAGTCTTCTTGTCAATCGAAGACGTGGGAAAAGGTCTCGTGTCGATGCTAACCTCGTCCCATGTCATCTTGTGTCCTTGAAATCAATCTTCAACCCATTCAAGGAGGATGTCGCGTCCAATGATCATTCATACCGAACATTGCTCGCAGAAAGACACGAGCATGGGCAACATCGATGAAACGGGACTTGTAGAACTCTGGAAAACACAACCGATCTAAGGTAACAACACGGTTCGATTTGACCTTGCCAGCCAATGTGGTGGTAGACACAACGTCGCCAATACGAGGGACTGTTCCCTTAGGCAACGCTTTTTTCACTAATCAGGTTCCACCAGAACCAGAGTCCATCAGGACTAATAACGGTCTATCAGACGGTTTATTTTGTACTTTTTCACGGGAAGCCGAATCGAATCGAGGAGCTTCCCCTCTGAATTTGTCACTACAAGAACCAACACTGATAGCAACAAACACAACAATCGGTCATACTATACCATTACACTACTATTAGCACCATTAGAAGCATTGAAACGAAGCGAAAGGACCTCAGGAAGCTTGTTATCTGTTATTTCGTTGAAGAGTACTGTTTTACTATAGGAATCCACTCAACGTCATCACGGAAAACACATCCCTTTTTCCTCTCTTATCTCTCATTCAAGCCCTCATTCAAGCCCTCCGGTTGACAGGATCGATACTCCTATCTCCTGCACCCTGCTATCAAGCGACTATCAAAGCGGCGTTCTCCGTTTCAGATTAGAAAGCCATCCAATTGAAATCCTACGAGATCGGCGGGTTTTCTATTCTCGCACGCCGACGGCCAAGTTGGAAGAAATTGAACACAAGAAGAAGTCTCCGGCCTTCCCAGCAAGACAGAAAACAATCCCTATACGTATTTGTTGTTTTCTGAACTAAGCTCCTGACGGCCGAAGAAATCCCATTGTCGCCTCTTTCGAACGATCCACCTTCCTCCGCAACAACAGGATCAGTTAACCCTTACCCTAAGGCAACTGACTACCCGAATGCGAATTGATTCGATTCAACGAATCGAATCGGATCCAAGACTCGCTACCGTGAATCGATCAATCTTCCCGCGACCATACCTCTTCCTCTACCGATCGAACGATCAAGAAAGGACTTTCACAAGATACTGCAGTGACCACCGAAGAAGAGAATACACCTGTATTCTTACTTTCTACTGGCCACTTTGGTTCTCCCGACGTCTCTTGTTGGAACTGATCCTACTATCCAACCAGTCCTATCCCTAACAGACTGATTGATGATCAACACCTGCTACTGTACCACCTCCATTGATATCTAACTCCTCTCCAACAGGAACAACAAACAACAACAGAGTTCCGTAAGGACTTGAGTTGGTTACAAGTTGGATACTGACTCAGCTTTTTCGCTGGAGTTACTGAGCATAGTTTCCTTCCTTGGACACCAGGCTTGGCCTCGTCAGCCTTCTCCCTGGGATATCCAGCTCTCTCCAAAGACCTCACCCCCACAAGACACAACTACAAAAGCTGCCCCTCTCGGTTGGGCTAGATTGTGCAACACTTCATTGACACCGCCACATCTCTGCTACTGCACCTGCCTCCCCTACTGAGTGTGGTACTCCAAAGGATTGAGCCCCAGACAGAACTGCAGCGTGGTGTGGCATAGATATTAATACAAAACTGACTCTTTCTCTCTCTATTGATTGTTGAGTGACTCTTCAGCACCCTTGTACTTTCGAGCTGAATTGAGTACCCTCTCCAATCTTGTGCTTGACTCTCTGTTCATTGATAGCATCGGTCACTAACAACAGATTGAGTACCAGCCTTTGAGACAACACAGTGTCATCACAGTAACACAGCCCCATCAACCAACAACACCACCCCTTGATCCCCCCACCACTGCCTCTACTGGCTATAGCTTGACTTCCCATTTTCCCTGAAAGAATCCCTAAAACCTTTGGCTCTGCATACCATCTTCTCCTGGCAGGTAGTGATACCTGCACCAGACTTGGCCACAGCCTTTGATCCAGTGAACAACAACCCAAAAATTGATATAAACCTTGATTACAGTGCCTCAGTGCATTGCCTTGAATACACCCTTCTCACATCAATCATCCCGCCACCCCACAAGCAACCTCCATTGCTTGCGTTGAAGCAACGACACTACAGTCAACCTCCAGATATTCAAACTCTCCTCCACCAACCCACCTACCACCCATTGACTTCCCCATGTCTCCCCACAACTTCACTCAAACCAAGGTCCCTCCAGACATCCCCCCACTCCCACACTTCACCCAACCAACCGATCCACCATTTCCGCAGACTACACACAACACCCCCCCAGATGTCAGCCAACAGCTCCTAGACATGCAGCCATCTTGAGGTCACACCCTTCCGAATCACACCTACCCTATCAGGGAGGATCCTTTGTTCTCACCCTTGAACACAGGCACGCCTTTATCCTACAACACACCATCACCATGCTACATCCCAACTACTACAACAACACTCCAACACCAACAGGATCTCCCCTCCTGCCCTGGCACCAGCCCACTCCCAGTGCCCCCTTATCCTCCTTCTATTGACTCAACAACCCCTCGAACAGCCCACAACATCCAGCAGCCACTGTGCCTCCTCTGGGAACCACACACTGCCATGTGTCATTTGACCCCATCTTTCTGCCTGCTTGTTGGCCCTTCTAACAATTTTTGATTGGATGGGTTACACCCTGTCTGGTCCAGCCTGAGGAGACCACCTCCTACGGGCTCTGCTGGCATCTGCCTTGCATGCCAAGGCTCTTCCACAGCTTGGACCTGATCACCCAGAACACACTTACTGGCGAGCACTCTTTGGTCTGGCAATCTAACTGGTCCTCACGGTCCCTTTGAGGCTGCAATAACCCTTTGGTGATAATGGTTTCAATACCGACAAAAATCCTGTGTAAGCCCCTGTAACCCAGGTTTTGCGCTGCAGGTTCCCTATCAATGTGCTCACCCCCCTACCCAGGGCATCTGTCTACTTTGTGCTGGCTCCACGTTGGGCCAGTGGATGAGGTCGTGTTGATTGGGCAAACAAGTAGATGACGACTCAGCTAGGTGGGGGCTTCCCCACCACTTGCCCGCGTCATAAAAGCCACTCCGTGGCCATAGTTTGCTAAACTAATGAGTATTTTACACCCTATCAGACGGTTTATTTTGTATACTATGTAGGACGCAAAGCGCCATCAGCACCAAGTCCTTGTCCACATTGATTCTTTCAGCCGCCGCTGCATAATTCTCAAAGACCTTTGTTGATGGTCAGTAATCGCCACCGTATCCATAGGATTCGTCATAGTCGTTGTAACCCCATGTCATGGAATCAAAGTAATGGGGCTCTTCCTGATAATACATCTCGTCTGTTTCTTCAGGCGGCGGCATGGCAGCAGCAGGAACCGTAGAGGATTGTTCTTCGACGTGGAACACATCATCCTCGCGAACATCACCGTCAGCCACAAAATTATCGCGGTGAGGACTGTAACCACGTCCACGTCCACGACCACGAGGTGATGAGGCATAGCTACCACGACCGAAACGTCCGGCAAAGGTGCGCCGGAGTAGTGTTGTTGCGTTGCTGTCCGTCTGGTTGTCCACGCTGGTATTCTCGGGGAGGACTACGATTGTACGTCCAGGTAGGAGCTCGACTCCATCCTCCATGACGGAAACGCTGGGAAGGCGGATAGTAACCAGTTCGAGGACCATCGTCTTGTCCATAGGTACGGCGATAGCCAGAAGAGCATCTACTTCTTCCAAATCCACGGCCAGAACGACCACGGGAAAGTCCGCGACCACCACGGCCACGAGATCCTTGTTGGCGAGCATTGTAATTCTTTTCTTGACGAGCAAAGAAGCGAACCATGCGACGGGATACAGCTTACAATTCAGCTTTACAGCTTTATTATTTGCAGGCTTATTCTAGAAAATAATCAATAACTGCTCACTTATTTGGAAATACAAACTTTACATCTCTTAGATCCTTAGACTAGTCAATGCACAATGGTATTGTTGCATGGTAGCATGCGAGGTTATGAGATGTTACTCATTCTTATTCTTATATGTCTATCCCTTGTGGGTGTCAGTGGATTTCGCTACTCCTTGATGCAGACTGCTCCTGAGTTTCCTCTTGCATTCTTCATCTGTGGCCTGTCCTATCTTGATCATCCCCCTTTCCTTTATCCTGTTGACGATCGCAATCTCAATGAGGATCCCTTTCCTGTTGACGATCGTAATCTCAACAAGGACTCATCTCATCCTGTCGTCGATCGAAATCGCGATGAGGTCCCTATATTATACGATGGACTCCTATGGGAGTCCACCCTTTACTCGATCGATGCAGGAACCACTACTGGTACTGCTTCTGTTATGGCTACTACTACTATTGCTTCTACTACTACTACTGTTATCTCTGTCACCGGCAAAGCCTTGACCATGCTCAGCTTCAGCATGGATCGATCGATTGGATCGATCGATCGAGTTAACAGAATTCATCGAAAAATGAGGCTTGACTGCATATATAAGGCTCGGCTTGTGTATCGTGGGTCGAGTCATGCTTCCAGTAAACCCATCAGTTCACCCGGTTCGAATCTGAGTCATGCGTCAACTCCTCACTTTTTCATTAACTCGACGGAGACATACACGTACACTGATAACAACAAGAGTTCAAACTCGACGTACACGACGTACACGAACAACAACATGCGTACGAGCGAGCGATCATCCCCTGGTGTTGGTCGATTGAAAGTTGGTCTCCGTTTACCCAGGACTGGCATTGGTCGTTTGAACTGGCTTGCAGTTTGTCGTTTGAAGAATTCGAACAACTCGAAGAATTCGAACATCGGTACTGATTGTACGAAGCGATCGATCGCTCGCGATGTCGATGTTGCTGTGGCAGTTGTCATTGGACTCTGTCTACCGAGGGACTACTATTCGCTCGCATCCGGTCGTTTGAATTCAAACTCGAAGGATTCGCCAAGTTCGATCACGACCTCGGATCCAACCACTCCTCATAAATTCCAGCTTCGATTGACTCGATTGACTGGTCCATCGAGCTCCTCCTCTTGTTGCCGGTCCTGTTGCCGCTCCTTCTACTGTTGCCACTGTTGCCACTGTTGCCACTGTTGCCACTGTTGCCACTGTTTCCATTGCCGCTGTTGCCATTGCCATTGCTCCTCTCTTGTTGATTCTCACTTGATGGACCTTGACGATGCTTCCTCTGCTTCAGCATCTTCATCTTCAACAGCAGCGCCAGCATCAGCATCCTTGTTCAGTCCACAAGGCTTCAGACAAGCCTTCTTTGAATCTGATCCAATCCCACCATCTGATCCTCCAACCATGACTACTGCACCATTGACCGCAGTCCAATTCCAGGAGCTCCTCCAGCACATTGGGAAAACCAAAGAGAAGACCAAGCTTACAGAAGCCCCTCGGCTTGGAGGTATCAACCACACTGGAGCCTGGACAGGATCTGGCTCAGATGGACTGGGAAAGGAACCTCAAGCACCCTATGCCTCAGGGGTTTTCATGGAGACGACCATCTAAACATCACACTACACTCCAGCCCATTGAATTGGCATGCAAGAAGGACTGAAGGATTCCCCAGTCTCCTATTCTCGACTTTGACTGAGTCAAATGCCTCTGGGTCCCATGTTTTTAGCCTCTCTCATCGCTTTGAAAGTATGATGACGAACATGGAATGGAAGGGATCTTTGAGCTTGTTGTTGTGACCTTAATACTAACACCATAAACAAAATTAATATGTTCACCTCTCCTGGGCAGGTCTCAGAATCTATGATGGACAAATGGCATCAGGATCTCCAGTAAATGGGTTGGATTCATCATGCTGGGACTCTGAAGCCAATCTGTTTGCCAGTATGATCTACCAACCTTGCCTGGTCGGGAAAGGCTGTCTTGAATCTTGCACTGATGCCTCAGGAAGAATGAAATCATATGTCCCTCGACCAAGCACAATGATGCCCTCCAGGAGGAATTGAAATCATATGTCCCTCGAGCAAGCCAATGGGCCCCAGCTTCTTTTGGCTCTTCTGCAGAAAATATACAGACCTTCTCTACGCAAGATTGAGACCCTCAAAGCCAAGCTTCTTCACTTGGAATCACCAATTCCCTGGTGAAATGTTTCCATGTATGTTGTCGTAAGCAAGATCATCAAAGAGATTCGATTGAACTTTATGTCAGTGATCCCATGCCTGAACTAACCAGCACATCCTAAGATCTCTCTTGGATGTGGTGTGTCCATATTTTCGATCCAAGTCCATGAGCTTGTTGTCAAGAGTGACATCAACGGTTTGATACAACTATGGGAACAAAAAATTGGAAGCACTCGACACTTTGAATGACTTGGATGCCCTCTATCGGTCCTCATCAACCAGAAAAATATGAGCCTGCCCAACACATTGGACCAAGACTTCCCAGGCCAAAGCCTTCAGGCAGAATTGACAAAGCTGTTGAGCTAAGGTCGGGAGTCTCACCCAGGATAGAAACAGTGGCTCCGCCTCGGGGTACCCGTCCTAGTGGAGGCGCCTGCTTTTATTGTGGGGCTACTGATCATCATAGACACGATCCATCATGTCCTAAGGGAGGTGCTCCAAAGGATAAAGGCCTGAGTGCTGAAACCAACTCCAAGCTCTCTGGTCTTATCAACGACAAGCTTGCTTCCATGCCTCCAAGGGAGGACATTCCCGATGATGCCCAAAACACCATTACTGTGGACGGCAAGGTGGTTGCTAAATACTTTCTCAACTGTGGAAGGTTTTCCAAAGGCACCAGTGCTCTTTTCACCAGTGAACATCGGTGGATTCCGCAAGTTTCCATACAAAGCACCCTCCTTGACTGGGAGTGCCACTCCTGCTCCAGCTCCAGCTCCGGCTTCAAATCCGTTCAATGCTGGTGGCCACCTGGCTTCTTCAACCTTGGGGCTACCTTTACAGTCTGCTGACATCCCTGTTATGGACACTGATGAATTTATGCACACCAGTCCCAATGTCGGAAATGATTTTGTTTCTATGCAAGTAAACATGGCTGCGGTCGATCTAAGTTCCGACGAGACCTCAGCTCTCATGATCTACCTCACTGGGGCCTTAATGTGATGTTCTGGTAGAGTTACACACTTTGCAACCGTGTTCCTCATTGCCTATGTTATTGCCCCACTCATGCACCTCTACCCCAGGTCTATTCCTTCTCATGTATTGAAGGGAGAAGATGAGTCTGTCTATTGCAGACATGGATCAATCAACTTTCGAATTCGCCAGACCTTACTCCTGGAGGGAGCAATCTATGTACAGCCCGCACACTGAAGGGGCTGATCCCATCTCCTTGCCTGCTGTATCATCATTGGAGTATGTCTCTGGCTGGGGCTTTGTTGTTGTCTCTCTTTGGTTTTACAACTTGCTTTTGAAGTTCAAAGGTTATACCATTCTTCAGTGGCTCTATCGCATCACCAAACTTGTTCTTCCTCGCTTCAGTCAGCCAAACAGTTGGATCCAGACCAGACCCAGAGTACTTATCAATTCCTAGCATGGTCCTTCGGACCTGTATGTATCAATATCTTTTCTTCAAGCATAAATCAACTCTTAAGGCCAACCGTATGTCGTCTCTTCTCAACCATCAACTCCAACCAGGCTTCCTCGGAAATGTCGGGCCAACAGAACCCTGTCGAGATACAAGCTTATGGGCCTCCTTGGAGTCATTGGGAACTCAGTCTCTGGGGCACAATCATTCCTGCTCTCCAGTGATCTTGTTTTTAGAAAACAGCTTCGATGCTATCGATCAATGCAGGGAGAACTGATGACACACAGTCTCACGGCTCCACACATGCTGGCTCTCGAACAACGCATCCAATCTTCTAATGAATCTTTTGCCCAAGTCACTTCTTCTTGCCATATGTTCTTCAACGTTGCTATTTGTTGATATTGGATGTTCTTATTCTTGCACCAATACTTTTAGTGATGTTGACCCAAATTCTAACAGAAAGCTTTTCGAACCAATTATCCTAGGAGGTATCGCTGGAGGTTTGAGCATCGAGTACATCGCACTACTGATTGGG
>CAICTM010002705.1:0-12297 GCA_903772945.1 Seminavis robusta | reverse complement strand
GTCTTGAATAGTTGCAGCTGATCTCGTTGGGTGGTAGCTACCTCTACAAGATCCCTCTATTCAAGTAGTATTTCCTCACGTTAGCACTAAGTCAACAACCTCTTGATCGATTTTGATGGTTCCAGCCACCACCACAGTGACAGGAACCTTTGACTTGGCCATCTTCCAATCTACAACCCCAACACAAAGACCATTGACATCAAAAGGGACCTACAAAAGAGCTACTGGTATCATCTCGACAACAACCTCATTGCCGAGAGAGAGTTCCCATCCAGCTCCATACCGTATACCGTACTAGTAGCACAAAGAGAGGCAATTCACTCGAAAGAAGTCAACGAACGCCTGAGTCTCCGAGTGTACAGAAGACTTATTGTTTTCGCACCTTTCCTTGGCCATCGAAGAATACTTTTCAAGGAAGTTCCTTTCAGCAAATTGAGTGACTTGTCGCAATTGCATGCCGCATATATCTTTTGGGTCCGGGCTTATCACTTTCAGCTCGATGCAGCGATTTACGCGGAACGTTTGGGTTTATTTAACGTTGACGGGCTTATCTCTTTCCATTCGCCCATGCAGTTTCGAGTGTCGAGTTTCCATGCTGTTGGGTTTAGCGATTTCACGGAATGTTGAAGAAGACTCACGCGAAAGTCCAAGGTTCCAATTAGGCAACCGGTGCTCCAGGTTGGGAAGTGACGTACTTTACAATCTACTACTGGCAGGGGAAACAACTTCAGTACGTGGTTTGTTAAACTTTGTGCCCCTTGGTGTATCCAACCATTAAGTCATTATCTACTAAAAAGAAGTCACATCGCCATGGGTTTTTGGATTGAAAGCGTTACAGTTCCTCCCACGACTCAGAGTATCCGTGAATAGATTGAGTCATGCTTCATGAGTCAACACGATGGAAGCATCAACACGCAGAGAACGCTGACAAGAACATGTTCTCAACGAAACCAAAAGAAACGGTAAACTGGAGTATTCGACAGGAGTAAAGTATCCTGCCAACGTTTCACGTAGATCCCACGTTGACTTCCATATGAATCAATATCAACTACCACGATGCATTGGTCAAACACGCTACAAGCAAGCTTTACTGATCGCACCAAGCAACGCTCACAACACAAGATTATGAATTACTAAGAAGCGAACTTTGCAGTTTACCTTGCACTCGTCTTGAATAGTTGCAGTTGATATCGTTGGGTGGTAGCTACCTCTACGAGATCCCTCTATTCAAGTAGTATTTCCTCACGTTAGCAGATTAACTAGTCGCAGTTACGCACTGCCACATCTCCATCAAGATGTCCGACGAAGCAACCAGACTCAAGCATGTCCTATGCAACCTATGCGGCAAAGACGCTTCCACCACAGGGTATCAGGCATCCCACATGCGTCTCGCATTGGCTAGTCAAGGAATCGATGGATGGATAGATCTCCTACTCCTCACTTAAGATGAAGTTATGGACCTCCAAGCTCCCAACGATACCAACGGTGCTCCACGACCAGTACCTCTCACCAGGAAGAAGCTACTCGCGGTGATACAGATGTACCACCATTGGTCGTTCAAGAAGAAGTCTCCGGTGCGCATCACTTCGCTGACTGCTGCCGCACTCGACACATTCAGAGTTGGACTTTTCCAACCCCACGGTGAAATCATCCCGTGGCAGCAAATGAGACGTAGCGACGCCACGATGACCGATGGCGAGCATGCAATCGCGCTATGGGACAAAAACAACAAGCCCGTTCGGTCGGAGTTCAGTGAGTTTCACGACGAATCCTCTTTCATCAAATGTGTTGGGGATTCACGATTAGGGATTCAGCCCCTTTACCTCAGTACTAGAATTTCCACCAGTAGAAAAACTGAGCACATCCACTTTTTCAGTAGTATCTCAATAGCAAGACAATGGTAAACTAGAGAGCTGCCTTAGTGAATCTAACATACTACTGAAAAAGCTGACTGCCTATCCACAACAGACAGAGGATAGAGCAGTAGTCGGTGTATCGAAGCTACGACACGAAGAAAGACTGCCGAGGACGAACGCGATACGGATCGATCGACGACGACGCAACCGGCGTGCCGAAGAACAAAACCGTCGACAACGACGCGAAGCCAATAGTTTTGGTGGTCTCCGTGGAACCGACCCGATGCAAATATGCGTCCTGGTGCTTGGCCCAATGCTTGGACAATCGTCCTCTCAGGAAATTATCCCAACCAATGAGATTTTGAGCGTCAACAAGGTCCCTATACCATTCTGGGTAATGCCACGGGTGTAGGAACCGGTCTTCAAAGTGATATTGAAGCCCATCAAGAACGATTTCCAATAGGAAGGGGTCTGTGGAGTCCTTGCGCAACTTTGTACTGATTGCTCGTTGCATGGTCCCTCGCCACAATTCCACGTCAACATGTGGGTATCTGCAAACATGGGTCTCAGTCTCATGATCACCGCCGCAACGGGGACACTGATGATTGTACTTGGGGTCATCCCGGTGTATTCGTTTCCCAACTGGCAACAATTGAAAAAGAAACTTCACAATTGTCGGTTTGTGGATTTCATGACGGTTGACAGCACGACCATGAGCTGTCCAATCAACCAGTGCCGGTGTGTCCTCGTCCCAATCTGGATTAAGTTTGACAATGTGGTCGAACAAGGGCTGGTCGTTCCTCAGATGCCGCAGCGTTCTGGGGACTTTGTATGTGCATGTTCCTTTGGGAAGGTGCAGCTGGGCCAAGTTGGCCGGAAATCGGAGCGCCTTGGAGTGATCCTGTTTCATGTGTCTGGTCATGTAGCTGCCTGCCAGTTTGTCAGCTCTACAGTTCAGTTGAGCCTTCAAAGGTAGCGTTTCGATGGCCTTGTGCTTGTCTTGGTGCGATTTGATGTGCTCCATCTTAGGCACTGTGACGGCAGCCCGAAACGAATCCTCGATCTGCTGTGAGACATCCCAGTCTGAGTCTAAGGAATCATTGGGGTACCAGCCTTCGTAGTCCAGACAGCCAGCGCACTTGTTGGTAACCGATTCAATGTCACACAGGTGCACATAATCTTTCATGCTGGTTCGGTCATAGAACTCGAGCAGTCTCCGCAGAAGGCAAGTAGGGGAAAGAATGCCATGAGCCTCCGCCCTGTAGGATGTCGGAACGAGACCTAAAACGGGACCAGAGCACCGAAGCACAATCTGACCGCGATTGTCGGCCAGAACCCAAGCAAAACTCGCCTTTCCAGCGTCAATGTCTGCAGCCCCATCACTCGCCACCCAGAAGGGCATGGCTGTGACAATCTGCAGGACGGAGTAAGCGTCCACCATCCAATCAAGCTCGTCATAAAGAGCTGTTTCCCAAGGCTCCAAAGTGGCAAGGAAATCCTCAAATGTTGTCGGTGTGCGTGGTAGTGGACGAGCAGGAATGCCTGCTGTGAAACCACTACCAACGACCACTGTCTCACGCTTGGTTGGGTACCCGTCCTTGGTCCCTGTGCTGGCATTATGGCTTTCACGCTCAACAGTGGTTGTTGATTCGGCCTTGACAGTTCCATCTGGATGCTGTCAGCTCTTCTCCTGTCAGCAATCCTTGTGGATTCTGCCGTCGCAATCCTGCCGTCGAAACTCTTCTTCGGCTGGGATTTTGGATCCGTCCTCGGATCCTTTGCCTTCAGTCCTGAAGGGCTTCTCTCTTGTCACTGTCGATCCTTCGACAGTCTTCTCTTGTTGCTGTCGCGTCGACAGTCTCCTGGTCACCAACCTGGCTTCTGTTCTGATCCAGCAGTGGTGGAATCTCTGGGAAGATCGCAATGCCGCCAGGCACGGCCGGGATCAGGAACAGAAATGGCGCAAGAAACACGAACAGCTCCAAAGAGAGGTTGAGCTCCTGTATGAAAAAGCGGACCTGCTCCCAGAGCATCTCCTTGATACCATCTTCAAACGACCCCTGGAGGAACAGATGGCCAAAGGGCCGGGGGATATCAAAGCATGGCTGGCCAATTGGCTTCCAGTTGTTGACAAAGCAATGAGGGATGAGCATGCACGTGAGCAGCCTTCCCAATCAGGGTAACTATGCGCCGATGTGGGATTCCCATTGCAATAGTGGGCGATTCAGCCTAGTCTAGATAGTTAATCGTACAGCACCCTCCGGAGTTTTGTTCAATTTCTCCGGTGGGGAGCTTACACTAGGCCCATCCTAAGTGGGCGCCCTTGTGCGCCTGAGGTATATGGGTTCGTCACAGCACCGTTCAGCGGATTGTCTGACGGGGTGTAGCCTTTAGCAGTCTTGCTGCCAGAGCCCTCAACCCCTTTAATTGTTTTTCAAACTACGGTGGTCCCTGCAAGTATAAGGGTAGGGTTAGAATACAAATAAGTCAGCAAAAACTAAATAAGTATCCTAGCTAGGATGGTGCAAACCAGCTAAAGCAATTTACATCCATCCTAGTAGGGGAATCTGCTTCTACCAGGAAAAACTCTAAAGCCGGCGAAAGCTATATAACTAGTATTCTAGCTAGCTAGGGGTATCTGCTTCTAGCTTGCTATGGGAATCTGCTTCTAGCTAGGGGGGATTTGCTTCTAGCTAGCTAAGCACAAGTTAAGCACTAGCTAAGCACTAGAGGTGTCTGCTTCTAGTTAGCTAGCTATGGGGGTATCTGCTTCTACACTGAAACCTTTCTGCCGAGGTTACACAGCTCCGCTAGCTTAAATTTCATTATTTTTGGACTGGTACCCAACCAAGAGATCATCAATCAACAAGGAAACGGGTTTGGAACGGCAGACGACCGCACACAGTGTGAAGCAATCGCGCCTGACCTTGCAAGATCCTTAGTTCTAGATCTAACACTCTCTAGCCAAGAGTATAAATTGAAGTTTATCGCCCCATAGCCGAAAGACGAATAAGTAGTTAGACGAGACCTTAAATAAAGAGCTAGTCTATCAAAAATAAAAATAAACAATACAATAGTCCACCTACCGTAGCATAGAAGATGAGCGGTAGAGGTAGAGGAAGAAGTGGCCGAGGCAGTAGAGGACGAGGAGGGCGTGGAAGATCCAGCCTGTTGGAGGTTGTATTACAGACACCTCAATACAAATGAGTCGTTTATCCCAATCTAGTTGATAGGGGATATCTATATCTATTCTCTAGTTACATACATGGGGAGTTTAACTGATCTATATGGTCGCCCCCTTCACTATATCCTTTGAAGCTGAATCAATCCCAGAAAACATGGAGAAAGATCACTTCTTGGAAATAGCTTAACAGTAAAACAGTATTTTACCTTTACTAAGCTAGAGTGTTACTAGCAACCAACACTATTTCCAAGAAGATCATCTCTCGAAGTTCATCTCGAATTCGAGATCTCGCCAATGGTGATACCGGTCTCGACATCAACCATTGAGTTCATGCTATAAGGTAAACAGTTCAACGAAGGACGGTTCAGGCAGAAAGGGCTCTGGCCTCACTGAGAGAGCTATCCCAACAGTCTAGTAGGAAATCTTCCACATCACGAAACCGTGACCTACTCCACACTGCATGACTACACCGGAGGATCAAAAGATCAACTTCCTACACGGAAGCATCCAGTTCGAAGCATACCGTCTTGAAGATCATCACTAACTACACCAGTTCTATGCTTGAAGGTAACGAATCCAGCAAGAACTGATTGAGTTCCAGCCGATTGAAGATCTACCGGAAGCGCAAACTCAGAGGAGTGAGCGACAAGAACCAAAGCTACTGCACGAAGCCGGTCAAAGCGTGACTCGGCAACAAGGACGAGCAAGCTCACAGGAGTGAGTGAACGGAACCAAAGATCAGCTCACAGGAGTGAGAGAACACCAAGATTAGTGCTGCAGAAACAGCCATCATACGACTGCTAAGTGCAGGTACGAAAGACAACCACAAGAGGACTCATCCGCACGTCAAACGGCTGCAGGAGTGGCCGCCAAGCTATCTAGCTAGCTATACCACGACGAGTCCAAGAAAACCAAGAAGGCTTCCGGTGAGACGAACCAGAGCCAAGGCTGCGGTACGGAGCAAAGGCTACTGTACTGTACCTAACCGTACGAAGCACAGCCTACAAGAGCGACACAAGGAGTGTCGGCCGAAGAGTGCAACACCAGAGGTGTTACCACGGCAGACGAACGAGATAACAAATTCCAACAGGAATACCACAGAGGTACTTCCGTGGGAGTCTCCAGACTCAACAAGAGAGCACCGAATCAGTGCTGATAGAGTTGAGGTGCAACGGAAAATTCCAACGCACATCAACAAGGCAACTTGGCTGGACGAACACACACCATCGACAGGTCCGACGATAGGACTGTCATACAAGAACCTGCGCTTTGAACACTAGCACAACAGGCCCTGAAGAGTGCAAGTCCTCGAATGCAACAGGAACAGCGTTGCATCCATTGGCAACAAGCTGGATAACAGGGAATTTGCGAGCGAATTCCACCAGCAAACAGGCAGAAGCAAGTGCCAACACGACGAACGAGCGATTGAACGACTGCTACCGCTACTATCGGCCGAAGAGAAGAAGAACAGCGACGGCTAATACATCACTCTCGCTACTGTTAATGCCATTGGTTAATGAAACTGATAGCGGCATCATCAGCGTCGGCAACAAGAGTGTCGGCAGCAAAAGCCTCCTGTCAACGAGCGATAGAACAACAAACGACCGAAGCTACCGCTACGGTAATAACAAGAACAGCAGTGGGCTCCTACGAACAACAACGACAGGATCGACAGCGCCATCATTGTGTCTGTTGATCGGCAACAGTGGTGTCGGCCACTGTCAGCAGAAGAAGACTTTCCTTTTTGTGAGGAAATCGCTGACACAATCGTGCAGTTTCACGGAACGACGAAGAACAAGCCAAGCAGTTCAGTAGTGGCAAGGAGCACAGCCACTGAACCGAAAAGGTATCTTTCGTTGCGCAAAGATATCTTTCCGACAGGCCTGTACGGAGCCAGATCCCAGAGACGATCCAAGAGGATATCCCGTGGAGATCCCAGCCACCGGTACAGCAGCTACCGGCACGTCGAGTGCAAGCCACCGCAGGAGCATGTCCTGGCTGCACGTCCACATGCAGATTGCTAGCTACTAGCTACCGGCACAAGAGCTACCGGAGCAGCGCAGCTCGAGCCAGCTTCTTGCTAGCCAACCGGCGCAAAAGCTACCGCAGCAGTGCAGCAAGCTCCAGGAAGCACAGGAGTGCATCTGCCTCCATTGCTTGAATATAACTATTTCTTTGGAGTGTGTATTGAGTTTACACTCTTCACCTCCTATCCTTTCATGGAGTGTGTATTGTGGCATGCAAGCCATAGCACCTCCTACTACCAATTTTTGGAATGTATTGTGGCATCCAAGCCACAGCACTTCCTCAACTGATTACAGGCAAACCTGAGGCAACACCAGCCTCTAGGTAGGCAACAACAGATACCTTTACAAGACCATGCCCTTGCTATTTGATCACAGCAAGTGCACAGGAGTGTGAGGGTACCCAAATCCCAAAACCTACAATCCTACAAACAGAATACAAGCCAGGAGGGACTCTATCTCTGGTGATGGGCCGCACCGTTGGAAGAGTGTTGGAGGCTGAGGCAGACTACCTGGGCCGTTGGACAAGGACAGTTCTATCCTGCAAAGATGGAAAGCGACTATCCGTGTACAATGTGTATACTGTCACCGATGGAAGTGTTGAGAGGGCTGGGGATAGGACCGTTTTGGCCCAACTGCATGCCATCTATGTACAGGAATCAAGGCCGTCCCTGGATCCAAGGAGGAACCACTATGATGATCTTCAGGAATGCGTGGCCAACGACATCGCCAATGGTCATGAGATTATTGTGGGTGGGGATTTCAATGACGATTTGGCAAGTGGACGAAGGGTCCCTGTCACGACTTGTATCCGACTGCAATCTTGTAGATCCGTTTTTCTACAATCATGGAATCAGTTACTTTAACACCTATGTCATAGGCAGTAAGGTAATCGAATACATCCTCGTTTCTGAAAAACTTTTGGATGCTGTTGATGCTTGTCGCTACCATCCATTCTGTGATCACTTCTATAGTGACCACCCTGCCTGCTTTGTCGACTTCCACTTGAAACAGCTGTTTGGGTCTGATACAGCAGCCTTACCCAAGCCTGGTCAACGAAGGGTGCATTCCAAGAAACGCCATCCAGTCACCACCTACATCAAATCCAATTACAGCTATCTTTACAATCATGGATTCTTTCAAAGACTCTGGAGATTCAACCAGGCACCTGCTCAGCAGGAGGCTGAGGTCTTGGATCAACTCCTGCTCTCTGCAACCCTCCACGCCGCCAAAAAATGCCCAACCTATTCGCCCAATCCCAGTTCCCAAGCATTGACCAAGTTACGACTGAAAGTTTCAAGTCTTGACGATGGTCCTGCATGCACTACAATGCGAGAACGACGTTACCAATCAGATTCGTCTACGCATGGAGCGGATCTCCGATCCAGCCTTTGAACTACCCACTTCGTTGGAAGACTGCAAGAAACGAAAGAAGCAGGCCCGCAGGAAACTTCGTGCAGCAGAGGTGGATGAGTGGAGAACACACAAGTTGCGCCAAGAGTATCAAATGGAACTCCAAGCACAATACGAATCTGCAGGGGACACGAGGTTGGCTAATGTGATGAAGCGCTTGCGCAACGCTGAAGCCACTCGGAGAGCATGGCAAAAGTGTGCCCACACACGGGGTAAATGTCATGGTGCGGGACTGACAGCCTTGGAAGTCCCCCGCGACCCCACCACGCCGCCAAAACAGTGTCAAGACTGGATGTATGTCGAGGATCCCGAGGAAATTGAACGCCATCTCCAGGCTCACCTCAAAAAGCATTTCCGGCAGGATGAGGAGACAGAATTCCGATCTGACTTCACCCTCGCGGACGCGGTACAGGCTTCTCCGCCAGTACTGCTACATCCGCTGGCACTTCTGGATGGCGAATACGACATTTGCCCATTTGAAAAGTCATTTGCTACTGCCGTCCTCCTCAGGCACCTGGCGCGGGCTTGTAACGGTGAGATTCCAGCAACGTTGACACAGGAACAGTTGATGGGAAACTCAAGAACTGGAATGAGCGCACCACCACCTCCCCCTATGGGCAACACCTCGGCCAATGGAAGTCACTCTTTGCGGAACACAGCCTCGACCCAAAGTCTGAGGAAGGGAAGGAGGTGGAGGCTTTTCAAACACAGATCAAAACAGGCACACTCAAGGCTCCTCAACTTTGGCTCTGGAACAGGGCTTTGCTTACTCTAGATGGAACAGAAATTGTCAACACCCTTATCCCAAAGGATGAGGGTAGTTGCAAAAAAAATCCATCGCCTGCGAGTCATCCATATCTTTGAAGGCGACTATAACCTGCTTCTCGGAGTGAAGTGGCGTGAACTCCTCCACCATGGCTCCAAGCAAGGGCTGATCAAAACAAGACAGTTTGGTTCCGTTCCAGGAAGGTCCGCCATTGATCTCTGTTATATGGAGGAACTTGTGTATGAAGTATCACGTTGTTGTTTGCACTCCCTAATCAAGAATGACAATGACGCAGCTGCGTGCTAAGATAGGATTCTCATGTAAATTGCCAGTCTTGCAAGCCGAAAGATGGGTATGGCAGTGCGTGTCTGTAAAGAGAACGGCATGAATCTGGAAAAGGCACAGTACCATATCAAGAACACTCTGGGAACGTCAGTCATATTTCTCGGTCATACAGATCCCTTGCATGGGTCTGGCCAAGGAGCTGGGAACTCCCGGCCTTATGGCTGTTTATCTCGAGCACACTATTTGATTGTTTCGTGCCCTATGCAACTGGTGCACCCTTTGCCAGCCCAGACGGATAAAAGCAGGTCAAGCTTTTCATGACGGGGTTTGTGGATGATACGAATTCAAGAACGATTTGCTTTCTGACAAACACCGGTCCCACAGTGCAGGTATTGGTGGAGAAGGCAACCAAAGATGCTCAGTGGTTGAGTGATCTTCTGTGGTCGTCCGGTGGCAAGCTGGAGGCTTCGAAGTGTTCTTTTCATCATCTCCGATATGAGTTCCGACCCAATGAGAACAAAGTTGGTCTCGGGGACTGACTTTCCACCATCCATCAAGGTGAAAACCACTGATGGGATCGTAACGCCGATCAAACCACCCCACCAGGAGACAACTACAAAGATCACAAGTCACTTGGATGTTTCAAAGGCCCGGCTGGAAATCTCGCAGGACAGAAAGCAGCCTTGATCACGAAATGCAACCATTATACCAGAGTCCTGAAGGGATCCCCCCTGAATAGACGGGAAGCCAACATGTTCTATCGAATCATCTTCCTCTCGAGCGTTGGTTACTGCTTAGAGACGACTTTTCAGAGGATGAATGATGCTCAAGGATCAATTGATCGGCTTCCACGCCGGCTGCATTTCAGAAGATGGGGTATCGATCGAAAACTGCGAAATGGATCTGCTATGGTTCCTGGAAGTTGAGGGGTATAGAATTGTTTCGACTCGCTGACAACCAGGGAATCGGGGTCATCAAGCAGTTCTTAAAGCACTGGAGGACAAGGCGCACCGACATTGGAGACCTAAGTGAAGTCACATACGCCTGGTTGCAATTCCATGCCGAAATTGGCCGGCCAATCCTTGAGGACCTCGAAATCGATTGTCATCTCCGAGTCGGGCTGTTCCAATGCATGGGAAGGTTCCTTAAATCCATTGGAGGCACGATCGAAGTGCATAACTCTCACATTCCACATTAGCAGGCGCGAGCAGGACTCCCTAACATTGGACTGGGCTGGGAGGTATGGAAATTTCTCCGAGGCAGACTTGAAACGGATCAACTATGGGCGTCTGTACTTCCAAGTTGTCACGGTGGCTGACAGCACAACGGCATGTGGACATACATCCGGGAGGACTTCTGGCATGGCTTTTCCAGTCCATTGATGCCTCGCACCACCTACTTCAAAAGATTTCAAGATCGACCCAGGGATCCCAGAACTTGGTGGTTGTGGAGGAAATCGTTATCCCTTTTCGCTCTGAATCTGACGTTGGATGTTCCCCTGGGGAGGTGGCTCATCTCTGCTGACAAGCTCCAGATGCGCCACAGGTTCTTCTACGAAGTCGATGCCAAAGTCGTCTATCAACAAGTTGACAATGAAGAGTCCGGATTCTGGATGTTCCAACATCCAGTCCTGAACAAGGACCGGACAGTTCATCGCTGGGAGTTCGGAGATGAGACCTACCTGGACGCCAGAATCCTACACAACTCGGTGCCTCTGGATCCCCACTTCCCCAGATCTTGCACTCGTTCCAGCCAGACTCTGGAAAGCCGCGAGTCCTAGACCTGACTCTCTTCAACAAGCGTGGACAGTGGTCAGTTGGTATGGTTTCACAGCAGGCATCGCTGCTCGTCCACTACCACCACACCAACAACCATTTGAGGATTTCCTTGCAACTTGGGAGCCTTGGGAAAAAGCTCTTCTATGACGAGCTTGATGGATGGTGGACGCCTACTCTGTCCTGCAGATTGTCACAGCCATACCCTTCTGGGTGGCCAGCATGGGGCTGCAGACATTGAAGCCGGTAAGGCAGAGTTTTGCATGGGTTCGGCAGACAATCGCGGTCAAGATTGTGCTTCGATGCTCTGGTCCGGTTTTTGGTATGGTTCTGAATTCACTACAGGGCCGAGGCCTATGTCATTCTATCCCCTACTTCCTTCTGCGATCATTGCTGGATTCTACGACAGACCAGCATAAAGAATTATGTGCATTGTGTGACAATTGATCTTGACGATAGGCGTGCTGTCTGCGAGTTGATGGTGTACCCAATGTTCCTTGAACTCAGATGGGATGTCTTAGCAGCACAGATCGGGACTCGTTCGGGCTGCAGTCACTGTGCTCCAGTGGAGCACATAAAGTCGCCCAGACAAGCACAGGCCATCGAAACACTTACCTTGAAAAGCACAACTGAACTGCAGAGCGACAAACTGGCAAGCAGTTTACATGAACCGACAATCCAACAGGATCACTCCAAAGCACTCCGTTTCCGGCAAACTGGCCCAGTGCACCTTCCCAAAAGAACATGCACATACAAGCTCCCAGACCTGCGGCATCTCAGGAACGACCAGCCCTCTGTTCGACCAAATTGTCAAATTGAATCCAGATTGGGACGATGGACACCCTGCACTGGTTGACTGGACAGCCATGGTTGAGCTGTCAACGTCATGAGATCCACAACCTGACAATTGTGAAGTTTCTGTTTCAATTGTTGCCAGTTAGGGAAACGGATCCACCGGGATGACCCCAGTAAATCACCAGTGTCCCCGTTGCGG
>CAICTM010002704.1:0-12306 GCA_903772945.1 Seminavis robusta | reverse complement strand
GTTAGGTTCCTAGACACCTTTCCCTCCACTAAACCAACAATGGAAGAAGCCGAGATTGTCATGGACCGCGTCAAGACCGCCCTGTTAAGTACTCCCAGTGTCAAATCCCAGGGGAAGTCGTTCAATGTCACTACACCCTTATCTCTCTCTATCATTCGCTTCAATGAAACACTCCTTAGTGACAAGACCAAGCCCTGGTACCGTCCCCTCCCATCTAACACTCCCTACGACTTCATCGAACATATGTTCTCGCACAAGATCTACCAGGTCTAAGCAACCAAGCAATAATTTTTTTGTCTTTTTTAATTTTTTTTGTGTCTTTTTTAATTTTTTTTTTGTCTTTATCCATTCCTCGTCCTCATCCAATAGACAGCCACAACACTCTCTCTTCATGGGACTCTAGACCCAAACAGTCAACGCGACGTCGAGGTACTCCTCAATTTCGTTCATAGCCTTCTTGAGTTCACGCGGGGGATAACCCTGCCCGTAGGTTTGAATCTGCTGATTCATCAAATCCAAGATCTCTCGGTAACAAACCCTCTTAACAACCTCGTTGCTTCCGTTTGCTGCATCAACAGCCTCCCAAAAGGTTCCAATCTGCTGAGAGTATACAAAAGCATCCCCAAGGCGCTGGAAATCCTGGACAGTCTTGTTGCCATCCCTTTCAGTGTAAGTTACACGTACAAACACCACAGCTGTCTGAGCCAGGTACATGAACGCCCAAGCTTCGTTCGACTTGGCATGAGCAAGATAAGCGGCAGCTTCGGAAAGGACCGGCATTGTTGTTGTCGACTTTGCTTTGTCCTTGTGAGCGATTGTTGTGAGGCAATACTCAGTTCTACGACCATTCCACGCTAACACACTCCATCGCTCCACGCTACCGTGAACGTGGAAACTCCGGGAGACTCTTCACCTGTCATGCTACCGTGGAAGCAGTCATGCAACAGCCGCGTAATACGAAGGGAAAGACCAAATCCATTGAGGTCTTTCACCATCTATCTCATCCATCTCATCCAGATTGACCACGTAGTCTATCTCATCCATCTCATCCACGTAGTCAATCCAGACGTCAACGATAAGCTTAGCCGTTGAGCGAACTATTCTAGGTCGTGATCTCAAGTCATACGTATTAAGCACTTGAAGGATGCGATGAATTATGTCCAAATCACCATGTGAACAGTGATTGTCTAGGTGTATCGCTTGTAAAGCCTCCTCGATATCGCAAAATGCCTGACTTTCCCATCGAATATATTCTTGATATCCACCACCATGCGCTTCCTCTTGATCGCACTCCATTAATTAAGAAAAATCCCTAAACAAAAACCCTATCCCTAATCTTGTGGACCGAGGTGGGAAATCCATTATTACCCCACCTCGGTCCTCGTTCCACCCTACTCTTTTCTCTATAGTAAACCGTTTAAAGACTTAAGGGGAGTGGACCGCCCTTAATTTAAGATTCCCCTTTTTATTTAAGGAACAAATAAAAGAATTAAGTGCGGTTCCCCCTCTCAGTACAGCTGGATCCCACTTCCAATAGCCCCGCGGCGAATGAGCGCTACATACAAGGGTGGACCAGCCGATCCTACAATCATACCCCTTAATCCCCCTTCCTTTTATCGAGCCCAGCGGCGATTGAGCTCCTTAACCAACCGCATTAATAGCTCAGCCCTAGCCTGTAAGCCATAGCCCATAGCCCTGTAGCTCCCTATGCATTTAATAGCTCAGCCTAGCCTGTAGCCATAGCCCATAGCCTGTAGCTCCCTATGCATTTAAGCTCATACCATAAAGCCTAGCCATAGCCATACATGTAGGCATTTAATAGCTCAGCCTAGCCTGTAGCCATAGCCCATAGCCTGTAGCTCCCTATGCATTTATTAGCCTAGCCATACCATAGCCTAGCCATAGCCCATAGCCTGTAGCCATAGCCTAGCTAGCCATAGCCTGTAGCCATAGCCCATAGCCTGTAATGCTCCTATGCAATTATTAGCTAGCAAATAGCCTAGCCATAGCCATAGTCTGTAGCTCCCTATGCATTAATAGTACAGTAGCCTCCATAGCATAGCTCATAGCCATAGTCATGTAGCTCCTTATGCAAATAGCCATAGCCCATAGCCTGTAGCTCCTTATGCAAATAGCCATAGTTATGTAGCCTAGCCTGCGCCAATTTATTCTAGTGTTGCCCCTGCTCGCGCGGGTCAACCATACACGAAAGGTGTTGCAATTCTGCATCCATAATCCAATCTCCCATCACCCCTCTCCATCTGTAACTGAAATAAATAGCATGAATCCCAGAGCTAGACAATGGTCCTTCGTTATTCCATCGTTCACGATCGCCACGATTGACCACCTCTCTAATCTCTCTTCAGATAAAGTAGCCTATATAACCTTCGCGGTTTTGACCAACCCAGCAGGTAACCCCTACCTCCAAGGATACATCAAAACCATCAATCCAGTTCGCAGAACAACACTATCGCTTCTCATCGGCCTAGCCTTCTTCTCTGTATGCGCAACCAAAGACAGTGTAACCAACCAGTTGATGGAAATTCAAAGGAATGATCATCGGGAGATCGGTGACCCAAAGGAAGCAAACGCTAAAGGCCGTCGCGGTGACCTAACAGCTTTCAAAAAACTCCTCAAGTCTAGACAATTGACAATTAAGGAACTCAAAGCCGCGTACCCTAAGCTCTGTTCAAGCCACCCCAATCTCGTTCTAAGCTATTTCAATGAAACTGAGAAGAATCCAAGCAGCACAAACACAACCCAAACCCTAACAGAACACACTGAGTCGGATAAAGACCTCCTTATCCTCGCCCGGTCGTGTGCCAAAGACATAAAGACCCGACATGAACTAAATAAACTCATCAATGAAGCTTGAAGACCTCCCTAAATTTTATTGGTATTGCCGGACAGGAAGGAAGGACTTTTACAACATGCCCAAAGTAGATGCCACAGGCTGCCCTATCAACCGAAAATTCAAATTTAAAATCCAAAGTTAACAGACCCATTATATCGAAAATGTTTTTTGTCTCCGCCCTTGGTGTTTCACTCCTAGATTACTCGAATTTCGTCCAGTTCATACGTCGCGAGTTTGTAACCGAAGCCTTTATAGCTTTCAACCATAGTCGAAACCAATTGCAGATGTGTTTGTTGATCAATCCGGATGAAGAAGTCGACGTCCGAAACTGGCTTCCCAATTACTCAGTCCAAGAATTAGACGACAACGCTGTAGAACTTGACCAGCCCCTCTCCATGGAAAGCTGTATGTGGATATCAATCTCAAACTCAAGTCTAATGCACACGAAGAATCTGAAGAACACTAGGAACCGCCTATGTGAACGCTTAAATCTAACAAGTACTCCTCACTCAGCACTCTTTGAACCTTAAACTTAAGATTAAAATTAAATCACACTTCACTTCCGGATACTCGGAAGCCCATGTTCCGTGTGACGCACTTCCGACTAACTTCCGGATACTCGGAAGCCCATGTTCCGTGTGACGCACTTCCGACTAACTTCCGGATACTCGGAAGCCCATGTTCCGTGTGACGCACTTCCGACTAACTTCCGGATACTCGGAAGCCATGTTCCGTGTGACGCACTTCCGACTAACTTCCGGATACTCGGAAGCCCATGTTCCGTGTGACGCACTTCCGACTAACTAACTTCCGGATACTCGGAAGCCCATGTTCCGTGTGACGCACTTCCGACTAACTTCCGGATACTCGGAACGCATGCAAATGACGCGCGAATGACGCACTTCACTGGTAAGCACTAACATACATGCAAACAGCCCCACTATTTCCAAAGCCTGGTCCAGCAACATCATGACAGCAATACCACACTCTGCCCATTGGAGACTCCTCATCAACAACCGCGGTCAAGACTTAGCGACTATACCGAATTGGTTATCGTATCTCAGCGATGAAGCCTTAGTAGATTGGAGCGCATCCCCCTCAACCGTCACGCCGAATTTGCTAGTTGTGGAAGCCGTTTACGCAGCCGACACATCAATGCCAAACAACGACATCGTGAAAGAGCACAGGCTCGCCAGCGGCGCCATGGTAACCACACTGCTTCATTTCTTTCCCGGTCCACCCCTAGTCAATTAAGTTTTAAGAAATAAAATCCATGTTTCTAGTTTAAATCAACGTAACCATCAACATAAAGACTCGACCACCACTCCGTTGTTTCCACAGGGCACCAAATCTCATCTTCGTTGAGGTTAGCGAACCAATCCGGAATCTGCCTATTAGCTAAAACCGACCACGCCTCTGGGTGCAACTTGAGAAATTTGCGCTGGATCGGATGATCTTTTACCCATTGAACTGGATCCCATGGCCCTTCCTTCAAATCCGTCATGTCCTGTATTAAATACGATCACTGGTCAGATTACAGTTTCCGACACTGGTATGAACGAACAACGCGCGATACGCGTATCCAATCAGATCGCCTGTGCAGTTTCCGCCACTGGTATGAACGAGCGCGCCGGTCCACGATCCAAGATACTCCGTCCTGGCATTAGCTCGACCAATCAGAAGACTCACCGCTAGAGAGTTTGATTCGGAGTACCCCAAACCTGCCGCCTTTTGTAAAACGTTAAGTAAGTTGACCATAACCCGACACCACTGTGGATTCACTGGTGATTAGATTTCATTCAAGAGTGCTGATTCGAAAGTCGTTCTATACACCCGCTTTATGAGGAAAAAGTAGACTGAAGATAGACTTTGATTCGCATACGTTGCAGAGAGATTTATTGCATGAGAAACAGGTGAAGAAAAGAAGGTGCGAAGCTTCTTTTTCCCTTCGAGTGGCTGCTGGTCACAATCTAGTTCGGTGCAACGCAGCGTGGAATGCGCAACATCAAGATCCTGGACGGCAACATGCCAAGTGCGAGGTGCGATCTTTACCGTACCGCCACTGACTACAGAGCTACTGCGGATGGCTAGCTAGCTAGCTAGCTAGCTAGCTAGCTAGCTTGGACTTCACTGGAGATTGGTGGTATCTGAGTTGACTGCTTTAGTTATAAATAGAATGGATCGGAGCGATCTTGCTCCTCTAGCTAGTCTAGCTAGCTAGATAACACATAACAAACTCTCGGTTGGTACTGAGCACATGTACAAGAGCGGAAGGCGAAGCAAGCGGAAAGCATCGCGTCCCTTTTGTGCCGCAAAAAGAATTAAAAACAGCCCGGTCGCCTCTCTAGCTAGTTAACCAAATAGACGACAAATGTTTCTTACGTCCAGCCAACAAGCAGCGAAGAAAGTGCAAGGGCCATTCCAGCAGGCCGAATGGCGGCATCCTCAGTCTCAAAGCAAACAGGCGGAATGGCGGCATCCTTCCTCCCCTTTCCATACCGTACACGTGTAAACCCTCTAGAGGGGCTGTCACTCCGAAGCTCTTTCAAACTGGTATATGTGTGCTTGTTGGCTCCGCCTGGTCTTTTGCCAGTTGCCAGTTGCTTGTTACTGTGATGGCCAACCTTTAAACAGATTGTTGGGCCCTTCCTCCCTGCCGAAAGCAAGATAGCGCCAACACAAAAGCAACTCCTATCGTTTGGGCGAATGGCCTAGGATACTAGGAGAAAACACTGAGTCTCAATCTTAATAAGCTATTTTCAAAACTCTCACTAGAAGCTGCTTCAAATTGTCAACCTTGCAGGGCATTGGCTTCAATACAAAATCATCAGCTCCCGAGTTGATGAACATGTCACGCAAGTCGTTTGCAGACAGTCCACAAATCCTGCTGGATATCCCTTTTGATCTCATGGCCTGGGCTGTTTCAGTTCCCAGCAACTGCTTGTCCGCACTTGCCATGTACTGATCCAGGAAGATTAGATCATACTGCTCTGGTTGCAGCTCCTCACACATTCTCAAAGCAGTCTCTCCACTGGATGCCTCACTGATTTTCCAGCTTGGCATTGCCCTTTTCACTGCACGGGCAAACAGTTTCCTAAGCACCGCATCGTCATCAACGAACAGCACCGAAAGTTCTGCAGGCAGTTCTGGTTGCTCTTGTGGTTGCGCTGGTGGAAGCAGTGGTTCAGAAGTAGGTTGTGGTGCATTGGCTATGGTTGCTGTGGGTGTCTGCGGTTCACAAGGGAGGGTCCCATCAGTTGGTTCTGTCTGAGGGGTCAAACCTTCAAGATGTGCCTTCAGAAACGATTCTGACCGAGTTCCGGAATAAGAAGATCGTAGCTGATTGATATCCCTGGTCTGGGCCGATTCAATGTCAATGGGCGGGCTGTTCAACTGGACAACAAAGCAGGCTCCAGGATATCCATCCACCCCACTGTCGTAATTACTGTCTAGCCACAGATCTCCTCCCATTGTGGCCATAAGCTTTTTTGACAGATTCAGGCCAACTAAGGATCCACACACAAACAACGAAAAAGTGAGTGATGGAGTCCTACACCGGGTGTCTACAGCTATCTTCGTACTTACTGCCAGTCCCTTGACCAATCAAATCGAGGCTGGCGTGGTATTTGGCAAACAGCTCCTTCTGTTGCTCCAGAGGAATCCCTGGACCAGAGTCTTCAACGTACAGTCGTACATGATGGTCCACCACGTCTGCTCTCATCCTCAGAAAGCCCTTCTCCACAAACTTGGATGCATTTCTCACCTTAAGTGCGGCATTCAAAAAAGCATGCGTCAGACAAACCCTTGATTCCTTCAACAACCACATCGAAACGTACGTACCAAATTGAGGACAACTTGCTTGAGTCTAATGCTATCAGTCTTGACCACCAAATTGGCTGGACACTCTACCAGTATATCAAAGCTGGCAACTCTCTTATAAAGTATTGCAGAGACTGGCTCCAGCACATCTTGTAGAACATCCGTTGGGGCCATCGCAATGTTGATCTTATTGCCAGTGGCTTTGTGAATATCTAACATCGACCTTAAGAAATCATTGATGTAGTGGAGGCTGGCGCTGACCACTTCAACATCCTCCCTCACATGCTGTTGTGTTTCCTTGTCTGACATTGGTTCTGGCTCATTGACCGCTGTGGAGACAAAGGAGCAGGCAGATATGGCTGCCGAAAGAGGATTTCTCACCTTGGGAGAAGAAGCAATATATTTTGGGAAGGGTTAGATGAGTAATTTGCTGAGAGTGGAGAAGCTGCAGAAGTCTGCCCACTGCTTCGCTGCACACCTACCTCGTGGGAGAGGAACTCATTGAGCTCCCGTTCAGTGGCCGCTGCCTTTTGGGCATGCTCCAGGACTTTTTCTACCATTGTGTTGTGTCGTTTTTCTACCACATATGAAAATAGAAGGAAGAGGATGGATGCAAAGGAAAACACGACAAGGATCATGCCTGTAAAGGCGGCCGGCTGATTGGTGGTAAAGGGTGCTTCTGTGGCCTCTGAGGGGTATACTCGAATGGTGTACTGTGTCTCATCACTCAATGGCATGGTTGGATAGGCCCTGTTTTGAGGGCTGGCCCTGCTCTTGAGGAAGGTATTGACATCTGCAGATATCGCAAGGTCGGAGTATCGTGGATCATGGAGGTCTCCCATTCCCAGGAAGGTTGCTTTGGGGCCATCGATTTGGTAAGTGAATGTTTGGTTGAAGGACGTGGATTCCACAACACAAATGATGCCATCAGAATTGGAAGGGAGTAGATTGGAGAAGAGGAAATTCCAATAGACACTGGTAGCCAGGATTCCAGTCACTTCTCTGCTGTTGTCATCAAAAGAATCAAAGACTGGGTAGACCACAAAGGTAGAGAGTTCGTTCACGTATTCATCCACATGGTGTCGATATTGTGAGATGCGAAGGTTGGCGGCCCTTCGTTCCACAATCTTGGGTGCCGGAGTGGTGGCAACGCTGAGAATTGGTTTCTTGCTTTGTAGGATTGCCTCCATGAGGCCGTTTTTGAGAACGTGTGTATTGCCAAAGTTTTGGTTGAGCGGACCTTGTTTCTTTTGGCTCACGGGGCTTCTTTGCCACAAGGGCAAGTACGGACCGCCACCTGCTGGTTCGTCACCCGGTGGGGCCACGGCGGCACTGCGCCAGATGAACGGATGATAGCCCGATCCGTCCTCCAAAATGGTGGTGGTTGGTTTTGGCTCCGTTTGGTTGCCACTGTCTTGTAAACGCCGAGATTCCCCCATGCCGAATGCGGCATCTTGCTCATTTCGGTGGTAGGTGTCAGCGGCAAAGGAGCCATCGATATGATGTCGGTTCTCCATGGCATATTCTTCCCATGCAGGCCTCATTGCTTCTGTCACCACAGGAGCATAATGGACAATGTGTGATCCCGACTGAATTCTCAGATGCGATCCCAGCACTTCAAAGTGTGGCACGGTGACAAATGGAAAGCTCAAATTGGCCTGTAGTGCATAGGATGTAATGAGCGATGACATGGTTGCCACCGAGCCAATGTTCCGTTCCACGACCTCATGGAACGAATCAATGACTTGGTGGGCGGCATGTTCAAAGTGATCTGTAAAGTTCTCTGTCTCCGTCTCGGTGGTGTAGCGGTGCACACCAATGGCTAGACCAGTGGCAGTCACTACCAAGACCATCAAGACGGACGCTCGAAGACAGTTAATCACAAACGTCTCTTGTTTCGCGAGGGACTGCGTGACTTCACATGTACAGATATCACCGTCTGCTTGCCGGCAGCCTGGGTGGTGTCGTATCGTAGTAGTATCACCATGTGATGATGCCTGTCGTTGTTGCTGCGATTGAAAAGCCCGTGCGTTGGCGGCGAGACGGCTCATCGAAGCAGCGCTGGTGGCGATCTGCGAGTGCGAGTTTACTTCAGAGTCGGTACTGATGCTCCCGTGCTGCTGATCCTTGTGGGTTGGATAGGGCATACCGGTAGCGATCATTGTGAGACGATGTGGAGGGCACTAACTTTTGGGCTTGTCCATGTGCCGGAGGGTTGAGCAGTTTCGGTATCTGGTAGTTGATGAGCTCCCATCCAAGTCCTCAAGGTTCTACCGTACTAGCTAGCTGGGCTTCCCATTGGCTGCAATCATCATCTGCAACCATGTCGTGTAAAAAAAGCTACTTCAACTTGAAGGAAAACCTATTACTTATTGCATTGGCTGCCTTGTTTAACCATTGGTTTCTCTTACCGAACCACTCAATAGAAAGTGGAAGCCGAACCCACTCCTCCTACAGTCGTACTAGGAGAACCCACGAACCCAACACGGCGAGAGCTCTACGAGTGGTACCGGTGTACCTGAACCGGTTTTAAGGTTAGAGGTTGAAGGCTAGACAGGCGTGGAACGTGGAACGTACTTGTCGAGGCTGACCGGAAATCGTGGACCAAAATGGTTTCGAGCTCAACAATAGATGTAGCTACGGTATCACATCGTATGTAACATATTAAGAAAACTTTGGGACGCTCAGAAAGTACATGTATCCATCAATCACTCGAACGAAGTTGGATAGATCTGAGCCCCACTAAGGTCAAGATTCAGCTCATTGCCGCTTCCAGACCGAGGCAGGTCTTTTCCAGGGTGCGGTCGTAGTATCACCATAGGAACTCACTGAGCAACGAGTGCAGCAACAAGACGCAACGTTAGCCGCATTCCTCTCCATGGATGACAGCTTATACAGGTTCATTGTGAGACGTACCAGCGCGAACCGCGTTCTGAAACATTGGGATCAGATCTTCGCCAAACAACCCCACAGGCGGCATTTCCTCGTACGTTTCGCTGCTGATGCCCATCTCTTCGGCGTATAGCAACGCTTGAAGGATCCACCATAGAAAGTCAGACCATCGCGCATCCTCATTTGAAGAAGTAGCCAAACCATACGACTTCATCGAATCACTGTCGTAAAAGTAAGGACTAGAAAAAAGACAATCCAGGCTGGAGGAAACCCATCACGAGAGTAACCAGCATTCTCACAACCACAGCCACCTGGTTTTCAGAAGCTAAGGCTGGCAGCACCCTTCCTACGCCCAAGTGCACAAGCGAATTGATCATTTCCATGACAAAGTCAGGAATTCACCTGCACCGACAACGCAAGGCAAGCCTTCAGATCCTAAAGCTGGCATTGCAGTCCCCAGTGTAACATCCAGATACCGGCAGAGGTGCGCATAGTGCAATCTTTGCGTCTCCATGCTGCCTCCGCGTACACCTGTCAGCTGCAACGTCGTACCATTATGAACGCCATCCGCAAGAAAGATTGCTGCAGAAACTGCTTTGCAAAACTTCGCATCGAACCCGCCTTCTTCTTCAATGGTGTCATTGTCGGCATCCTTTTCGATCATGTAGAGACCTTGTCCTCGATCAATGACCCCGCACTGAAGATATCCTCAATCCAAGATCTTGTGCAAGGTTGCACGAGCGGTTGGGGCGGCACCTTCCCTTTGAGCAGATCCGAGTGGAAAGGAGTAGTGCAAGCCTGATGTGCCGTACGGCTGTATCATAGTTTGCATAAACGAGCGTTGTGCCCCTTTCGAGGCAGCACATCCTCGAGATGCTGGCTGGTGGTACAGATTCCCCTAGTTCCCGAATTCATGAAGCATGGCTGCCAGGTACGATGCACAGTACCGTGCCAGGTTAGTTAGGATGGTCAGGATGTTTTGGTTATCAACGGAACACATCATGTGCAGCCAGGAAGAAAGTATTGACAATCAGATTTATTCATGAAACTGGCTGGATCGCTCGTCCTCTCGAATCGCTTTGGCTCCTTGGAAAAATAGTTGCTGCTGATGTAGGTTGTTGCGCCTTGCCATGCTTGGCCAGACAAATTCTGCGGCATTCATTGCACGCAGCTACCTAAATCCTTTTGACGAAATCGTCATGGTCGATGCAACAACAGCTCAACAACAATACTGTAGCTGATGACGGTACGAAATAGCAAATGATGGGTGTTTGTAGTTTGTAGAGTGGGAAAGCATCCTTTCGTCTTTTCAAAGCACTCGTGGCTACCAAAGCAAGGTGAACAAGGAGGACACAACCCATAAACAAATGGGGCACGACATTAAAACACGGTGTTAAACAAATGGTGCACGATCCTAAACAAAGTTGGTCGTGACCTGTGACGAAGGGTTGAGCAGTCGTACATCAGCCTGTCACACAACAAACTTGGTGCTGAGCAGTGTTACTTACGAGTGCAGTCATAAGTATGGCCGTAAGCTTACCGATACGGAGTCGTATGTTTGCTTCCTTGCGGCTGTGCACGGAAGGCTCTCAAAAATAAGAGAGCCCCTGAAACGCACGCGGTTGTACTATACGTATAACATTTTCACTATGTATTCTACACATCATACGTATTACACATCTAACCTTTTTAATATGTATTAGGCAAGTCATACGTACAACACAGGTAACACAAGTGGAAAAATATTATACGTATTACATGTATTATGTGTTGTACGTGTTTTATGTATAATACATAGTGACGAATTTTTGCTAAGTTTTTTTGCAGGTGTTTTCTAGGTGTTTGGGAGGCAGAGAGGAAGATGTCACTGTTGCAGGCCATAATACCTGACAGCTTATCAAGTAAAATGGACTCTTACCTATCTGAACTCTCCCATGTTGCTAGATACAATATCAATGATGAAGAATGGACTCCTGCTTCAATCATTGTGAATGTAGCAACCTCACTAACTGATGATACACTAAAGGAGATAAACATTATGGATACTCTGGGGTTCAATAATTATCGAATGGAGAAATCGACGGTGTATTGGCTACCTTCGATGTATCAACAAGGGATTCGATAAGAGGCGGAATCACATTACCATATGTTGTCCAAGGAGTCGTTTTTACAAACAAAGGTCCCAAAAGGAGAGCAACAAAACCACCCAGACTCAGCTTCCTGTTGAGGGGAGGGTGTCAAATGTCCATTCTCTTTCAATGTTCTATATAGCCAGGAACACAGACAATGGTATCTACCCAAGTTCCAGACAGGCAACAAGCTTCATCGTGGCCATGTACAAACTGGAAGAGGCACAAGTGAAATTGTTAAGTACTCATCTTGGCACAGAAGCCGTTACACTAGCGGAACAATGCCTAAAGAACCATCTCTCGCCAAGTGTTGTTAAGGCTTTACTTTATGAACGGACAGGCTCATCTCTAACTTCGAAAACAAAGCGAATCTCTAAGGAAGAGTCTGCATCAAGGAGTGGTCTTGTCTTTGGTGAAGCCAGACGGTACCATCTCTCAAGTATCACATCAGGAGGCGACAGCAGCAGATAGGCTACTTGCCAGATTGCAATCCGATCCAACAAAATCGTTCGTTGTTCTTTTTGCCTCATATGACTCCGGCCTTCTTCGAATCAGACAATCACATAGGGGAGCCACACCTCAGAACATTGATCCTGAAGCACTGACAAATGA